>CM076579.1:988132489-988219406 GCA_034641835.2 Pinus albicaulis | reverse complement strand
CCCATCAATCTGACCGTGATAAGCTAAGCTAAAAATTAGTTTAGTACCAAGATTTTTCCACAATGTCCTCAAAAAATGACCAACAAATCTGGTGTCTCTATCAGAGACAATACTTTCAGGTAACCCATGTAATCTAATAATCTCCTTAAAAAACAAATTGGCAACATGAGTAGCATCACTGGTTTTATAACATGGAATAAAATTTCCCATTTTTGAAAATCTGTCAACTACAACATAAATTGCATCATTCCCTTTCTGTATCTTAGGCAATCCTAAAACAAAATCCATACTTACCATATCCCAAGGTCTGTGTGGAATATGTAATGGAATGTACAAACCTGCATTTTGACTTTTCCCTTTTTCATATTGACAAATTTTACAATTCTTCACATAATTTTCCACTTCAGATCTCATCTTTGGCAAAAAATAAAAATGACTTAGTTTCTCATAAGTCCTAGCAACACCAAAATGTCTATCAAGTCCACCACTATGTTTTTCCCTGATTAAATTTTCTTTCATAGAACAATTTGGTATGCACAACTGATTTCTTTTGAACAATAAACCCTCTTGCAAGAAATAATCTAACCTTTGATTTCTGTCTATCAAAACAGGATTACAACATGCTTCAAATGCTTCTTTGAAATCCAAATCTATCTTATTGAGTTCTTTAATAAAATTAAAACCTAACACTTGAATTTGACTTTCTTGAACAAGAATTCTTTTTCTACTCAAGGCATCTGCTACCTTGTTTGCTTGAACGCTTATATGCTTCAATACAAAGTTAAAACTTTGAAGATATTCAACCCATTTTGGATGTTTTTCATTCAATTTAGGTTGTTTCATAATATACTATAAAGCATGATTAACTAAATATAGCACAAATTCTTTAGACTTTAAATAATGTCTCCCCTTCTTCAATGACTGTACAATTGCATAAAATTCCTTGTCATAAGAAGAGTACTTCCTCCTTGTCTCATTCATCTTCTCACTGAAATATGATACAAGTCTATCTTCTTGACTTAATACAGCTCCAATAGCTTCCCCACTGGCATCACATTTCACTTGAAAAGGTTTATTAAAATCAGGAAAAACTAAGACAAGTTTCTCAGTTATCTTTTGCTTTTAGAACTAAAAATTCCTTTCAGCTTCAGCAATCCACTTAAATGGTTGTTTTTCATTATTTATGGTTTCAATGATAGGTGCATTGATCTTACTAAAATTCCTTATGAGTTTTCTAAAAAAACTAGCAAGAGCATGAAAAATTCTTACCTCAAAAACACTTTTAGGTGAAGGCCACTCCACAATTGCCTCTATATTATCTGGATCCATTTTTAATCCTTCAGCAGAAACAAAAAAACCTATATATACCAATTCTTCTTTCATGAATGAACATTTCTTTAAATTTACCAGTAACTTCTCTTGATGTAACTTCCTTAAGACATATTTAAGATGTCTCAGGTGTTCTTCCTTTCTTTTGTTGTAAATTAATATATCATCCAGATATACTATTACAAATTTACCAACAAATTCCTTAAATACTTCATTCATAAGCCTCATAAATATACTAGGTGCATTTGATAAACCAAAAGGCATTACCATCCATTCATAAAATCCCTCATTTGTTTTAAAGGTTGTTTTCCATTCATCTCCTTCCCTTATCCTAATTTGATGATACCCACTTTTAAAATCTAGTTTTGAAAAATATCTTGCTCCACTCAAACAATCCATCAAATATTCAATTCTAGGTAAAGGAAATCTATACCTGAATGTTATCTTGTTAATTTCTCTTGAATCAGTGCACATTATCCAACCTCCATCTTTCTTCGGACTTAATAATGTAGGTACTGCACAAGGACTCAAAATTTCTCTAATCAAACATTTTTCAACCAATTACTATACTTTATTTCTGATTTCTTCATTTTCTGTAGGAGTCATTTTGTAAGCTACTTTGTTTGGCAAATTTGATCCTGGAATAAAATCTATATGATGGTCGATTCTTCTTACATGTGGTAATTCATCAGGAAAATCATCCACAATAATATCACAATAGTTCTCCAACATTTCTTGAATTTCAATTGGAAAATCAGAAATTTTAGTAGAAGTAAATACCACCTTAGGTTTGCAAACTAAAGCAAAATTTACCTCATCATCTTCAATCTGCTGCAAGTATTCTTTTCCACTCAACAATAAAGCCTTTGGATCAGACTTTTTACTTGATGCACCTTCTTCTTCCATAGGTAACAATGTCTGATTCATACCATCTTTGAAAAACTTGTAAGTGTTTCTCTTTCCATCATGTACTACTGCTCTATCATACTGCCAAGGTCTACCCAGCAATATGTGACAAACATCCATAGGCATCACATCACACATGATTTTATCTTTGTAACTGCCCATTTGCAATTCTATTTCACATTGTTCTTTTAATATCAGATGATGTCCTTTCTCTATCATCTGATTTCCTTTCTCAAGCCATGAAACCTTGTAGGGTGTTGGATGTTCCTTTGTCTTCAATTTCAACTTCTCTATCACCTCTGTAGAGACCAAATTATCTGTACTTGCACTATCAATTACCAATTTAAATAATTTCCCTTGAACTTTACACACATCTTCTGAAGAAATTCTTTCTCTGTGTTGGTTCAACAACTTTGTTTGTTTTAACAAAACTTTGTTAACCACCAAAGATTCTCCTTTCTCTAGCACAATTTCTTTCTCTGTTACAGGAAACTTTGTTGCTTCCTCTTCAGTCTGAGCAACAATTTCATTTCTCTGGTTTGTCCCCACATTCTCTAGACACTCATAGGATCTATTTCCTAATTTTTTACATCTGTAACATCTGACTTCTCTTTTTCGATTTCTACCTCCTCTTCCTCTATGAGGACTCCTTCTGCCACTTGTATCACCTTCTGTGGGGGCATACAGAGGTGAGCTGCTGCTAGATCCATATCTTGGTGTTATGGATCTTCCTCTACCACCTTGACTTCCTCTTCCTCGAAAAGTACCTCTTCCTTTGGCAAATTGCTTCCTTATGAGTTTTTATTCAACTTATAAGGCCATCTGGTAAGCCTCTTCTACTGTTTTAGGAGACAATATACTTATCTCATCTTGAATCTCAATTCTGAGACCATTTATGTACCTGGCAATATTCTATGTTGTATCTTGAATTTGTCCTGCTCTTATTCTCACTTTTTAAAATTCTTCTATGTATTCTTTTACTGTCATTAATCTCTGTCTAAGATTCTGCATTTATCTAAATAATGAACGTTGATAATCACTAGGAAAAAACTTACCTCTCAGCTTTGCTACCATTCTGTTCCAATTCTTCATTGGCTGCTTACCAAATATCCTTCTTTCTTCTTGCCCTCCATCCCACAAAAGTGCTACATGTCCTTTCAACCTTCTGACAACAAACTTAACTCTCTTTTCATCACCCATCTCTTCATAATCAAAGCATTTATTCATTTCATTGATCTAGTATATCAACTCTTCTGGATTCAATCCTCCTGCAAAATTTGATACTTCAAGTCTAGGCTTGGATGTAGATACTAAAACTTATTTAAGGAATATCAACTCAGGAGTAAGCTCAACATTTCCTCCTTCTTCTTCAGCTTCAGGTTCACTGACATCTTCAGGATCTCTCTGTTGTCCTGCTTCCATTACTTCCAATATAGCTTGAATCTGTTGCATAGTCTCTAGTACTTCAGCATTTGCAACTGGTCTACCTCTTCTTCTACCAGCACCACCTCCTCTACCAATTCTAATAGCCATGTTGGGTTTCTTTTTCTAACTTTTGGAAGCTTTTTCAGTGTCTGAAAAATGCTCTGAAGACTGCTCTGATACCACAATTGATGGCAGTGTGGGTGCAGGCATTAACGAGCACTGTTCAAATTTTGTTACTATGTTTTTTAATTCAGGAGGAATTTTTTCTTGATCTTTATCTCCCCTCTCGGTCATCAAACTTTATTAAATCTGCTTGATAAAATTAATAAGATGACGCACAGAAGCTAAAGTCCCCTTATCCTTCTTCAACATAAGAATTCATGTTAAACAATGTTTAAAACCTTTTTTTCAAGGGTATCAGATTTCAAACATTTTAATAAAGCTCTATTGAATAACTCGTCCGTCCATACCTTTTGTTAAACTTTGCGCAACTTTTGACGCGAACACCGTTGGATCTCTGATGTTTATGATCGGATGACTATCGCATTCAATTAACCCCAACACTTTGTTGCACCAAAGCAATGCAAAATCGACGGTATTGCCACCGTGAGGTGTCACTTTCTTACTCGATCACGTACGATTTTAATAAAACCACTCGCACGCCAAAAGTTGTGCAAACACAGTGACTGGTTTTTCTAAAGCCGCTTGTCTGCAAATTTTCAATTCCGATCACATTCGACCACGAAATTTTCACTGTTTTACCACTCTGTAACTAAAAAAATAAATATCAACTATCGACTTCCGATCTCAAGCAAAGAAAACCCAATTTATTTAAATTACTCCGAATCCTTCACACAGAAGTTAATTACACTTAAATTCTACACAGAAAACATAAATCCAATGGATTTTCGAAGAGATAAAACCAACATACAACAAATAATTTAATTCTGCAAACTTTAGTAACTCAGAGGAAAAATCCTCTCAATCAAATCTTCTATGGTCCAAATTCGATTTTCTCCTTCTCAGAGGTTACATTTTATAAGGTTTTACATAACAACTTACCTTGTCTTGAGGATAGAATTCTCCTAACTTAGATAAAATCCCAATACATAATATCTTCCCTAAATCTATCAACTAAAGGCTAAATATGCTTAATCTAATCTAAAACTATTCAATCTTCCTAGATATTAGTTCAACCCTATCTAGTACAACTGTAAATTGATAGCTAAAGGTACCAACATCTTTTCTTGTAACTTTTTTGGGATTTCTGGAATAATTAATGAAGCCTTTCATCTTTAAGCCTCATGCTCCTGCATCACGTCACCCCCACAATTTATTTCCTCCCTCCAAACTAAACCACCTACCCAATTTTGGATGTGCCATAAACCATAAAACTACCTCCCCGCCTACAATGAAAACCATCCTTTGTTTCCAATTCAAACCACCTGCCCACCACACCTATGTGATAAGCCTATCTACCCTGCACAAACACAACAAGGCACCATTGCTCACCACCCTGCGGGATCTTGTTTTATTAACAATTTTTTTTCAATTTTTCAGGTGAGTAGCATACCAATAGATGGGATAAACAAAATTTCAGTTTTAATCGAGATTCTTTGGGTTTCAGTTTAAAGGCTTTATTCTAGAGAGGATCATGAGTGGAAGGAATAAACAAAAACAAAAATTGATCATGATTACTAAGTATGATACAGTTACTTCAAAAAAAACGAGGTTTATTCAATATAAATAACAGAATAGAAACCAAAACAAAAACTTTAGGAAAAACCCCCCTCAAATAAGACAAAGGGAACAGAGTGAAACTGACTAGGCCTTTGGAAGAAAAGTATGCTGATGAGGATGAGGGGGTCATTGAGAAGCCATAAGAAAGTCAAATTAATCTAATGGAAGTTAATGATGAGGATATTGTTTTCCGCACTGATGAAGAGCAAGGCATATTTCCCCCACTCAAATTGAAAAAGAATGCCAAAAATTTTGGGACTATAAACAAGGATTCAAAAATGCTATCATGGAAGTGCATAGACAGTATGACCTTGGAAGCAAGAAAACCCAAGACATTCTCAAGAGAAATAACTCTAAAAATTCTGCTAGAAAGACCCCTGAAACTGATCCTAAAAAGACAGCAAAAAGTTAAAATAAAATGGTTAAAGGTTCTGATAAAAATAAAAACAAAAATGGTCTAGAAAATAGCACTAGTAAATAAAACATCATCCCTAACAAAACTGATTCAGATGATATCCCTAATGCAAATCAAATATCTGAAGTTGTTGCAAAAACAATGTCCGATAAAATTGATTTAAATCTACCAAAAACATAGATACCATTTAGTATTGTGAATGAAATTGCCAAGAGAAAGATTTCCATACCACTCACTGAAATGGTAGGCCAAGATGTACATAGATGCCAAGTTTTGAAAGCACTAGACA
Source organism: Pinus albicaulis (assembly GCA_034641835.2). Classification (NCBI taxonomy): domain Eukaryota; kingdom Viridiplantae; phylum Streptophyta; class Pinopsida; order Pinales; family Pinaceae; genus Pinus; species Pinus albicaulis. Next base: position 988,213,302 of record CM076579.1, on the reverse strand, counting down.
TAGGAGAAAATATTGATACTATGAATTTGAATGATGAAAAACTTGATCTTTTGTTTGGACCTAAAGTAGAAGGTAAATTCCAAGAGGGAGGTGTCCCTCCATTTTATGTTAGTTTGAATATCCATGATAAAATCCTCCATAATGACATGTTAGATTCAAGATCTTCTCATAACCTCATGCCAAAGGTAATTATGGAGAAACTAGGCCTTGATATAACTAGACCATACAAAGAACTGTACTCTTTTGACTCCAGTAGAGTTAAATTTCTAGGCCTGATCAAAGCTCTATGTGTTACTTTAGCACAAATAATAGCCAAACTCCTAGTAATGGATATTGTAGTAGTTGACATCCGCCCTAGTTATGGCATGCTTCTATCACGCTCATGGGGAGACAAGCTTCAAGGCACCCTCCAAATGGATATGACCTATGTACCATACCATTCTTTAGTCAACTAAGAATATTATATAGGTAAACTCATATGAAATACATAGTCATCAGTCTAGAAAATCCTGATAACTCCCCTCTCTACTATGTCCACTCATACCTTGATTCATTTATCCCTTACAATGATCATAACATTAATTAACAAGTGTCAGTCAATGAACAAACAGCTGAAATAGAAGAAGAGAAGGAAGAACAGTTAGACTAAATAGAAAATTAAAAACACAAGTCTGAACCCAAAGCTCTTTGGAGCATGAGCTTTGATGGTTCTTGTGGTAAAACTGGACCAAGGGTAGGTGTTTCGGTACAGAACACTAAGAACAACCATGCCGAGGGTCATTCATACAAATTGAACTTTCAATGTACAAATAATATTGGAGAATATGAGGCACTCCTTTTAGGGCTAAAATTGCTAAAGAGATTAGCGGCCAAAAGGATCTCTGTCCATGGAGATTTTGAGCTATTCATTAGGCAAATTAAGGGAGAATATTCAGCAAATCATCCTAGATTAATAGAATACAGAAACGTTGCCCTTGACCTCCTAAAAACATTCAAATAATATGACCTCGCCTTTATCCCAAGAAATAAAAATATCCTTGCCAATGGACTAGCATTTGTAGCCAGCACTTGTCAACTACATCATCCTAAAAAAAATTATAAATTACAAGTCAAAAGACCATCAGTCCCTGATAATGTGAGATATTGGAAAGTTTTTAAAGATGACCCACAAATTGAAGATTTCCTGCAGTCTAGAAATGAGTTTGAGTTTCCAAATTCAGACTTAGATCATGAAGAGGGTTGCTCTACTGAGTAACAAACATACAAAAAGGAGCCCACTCATGATGATGATATAAATACGATAGCAAAGAAATATCCACATGAGAAAAATATGTGTGAAGAACTAGAAAAATAAGACTTTGAAGTGCTGCAGTTCAGAGATAATAGCTTTCGAAGAGGACTTGTCCCTCTAGAAGAATTTTTTGATTTCAATGATGTTGCTAGAAAGCCAAAACTGGAATCCACTAAAGAAAATGTAGAAGAGTTCAATCTGGGCAGTGCACAAGAACCCAAAATTGTAAAACTGTCAAAAACACTCACTACACATATAAAGCAAAAATATATTGAGATATTCAAAGAATTTGGTGATGTGTTTTCCTGGAGCTATGAAGACTTGAAGTACTATGATATTTATATCATTCAGCATAAAATTCCACTCAAGGATAGACAAGATCCATTTAAATAGAAGCTACGCAGAATAAATCGTGTCAAAATTCCACTGGTTGAGAAAGAGATAAAGAAAATGTCTGATGTTGGGACAATAGTCCCACTCAGGTACTCAGAATGGGTTTCAAACCTTGTATATGTGAGGAAGAAGATAGGGGAAATTAAACTCTGCATAGACTTTAGAAAACTAAATAAAGCATCCCTGAAGGATAACTACCCTTTACCAAAGATGAACCACATATTGCAAAGGGTAATAGGCTCCAAAAGGATCTCCTTGCTTGATGGATTTTCAGGGTACAATCAGGTGCTAGTAAATCCATATTATCAACACAAAACCACTTTAATACTCCTTGGGACACCTTTATGTATGTAAAATTTCCTTTTGGGTTAATGAATGTTGGAGCCACTTTTCAAAGAGCAATGGATATTTATTTCTTAGAAGAAATTGGTTTCTTCACTGTAATATATCTTGATGATATCACATTCTATTCAAAAACTGATGAAGAACATCTTTCTCATTTGAGAAAGGTCTTCGAGAAATGCAGAAAATACAGTTTGTCTTTGAATCCCAAGAAATCCTTATTCAGCCTTCATGAAGGAAAGCTTCTAGGACACAGCATATCTAAATAAGGGATCAAGATTGACCCAAATAGGATTGAGGGAATATTGCAAATTAGTCACTAAAGAAATATCAAAGAGCTACAATCTTTCATTAGAAAGATAAATTTCTTAAGAAGGTTTATACCAAACCTTATAGAAGTCATGAGGAACATCGCCTACATGCTCAAAAGAGAGTTACGATTCAAGTGAACCAAGGAAGGAAAATATTATTTTGACTTGGTGAAGCAAGAACTTACACAAGCACCAGTTCTAATCAACCCTCACTTCACCAAATATTTCTTTATATTTTACTTTTCATCAGAACACATAGTTGCTGCTGTAAACTGTAGAAAAATACAAAAGGAAAAGAGCAACCCATAGCATTCTTCAGCCAAGCTTTAAGAGATGCACCTATGAAATATAATATCATGGAAAATGAGGATTTTTCCTTAATAAAAGCACTAAAGTATTTTGAGAGTCTACATTATCGCATTTCACACATCATTTCATTTGTGCCCAATACAATGGTTAAAGACATCCTAACACAATATCCCGATGGAAAAAAAGGGGCAAATGGATTGCTTTCATCTTTGAATATGACCTATAAATCAAACCCACCAAATTAATTAAGGGACAAGGACAAAGTAATGGGTTGGTTGAATCCTCAACAAAAAGAGTTTGGTGAACATCATTAAGAAGTTCATTTGGAAGAAAATAAGAAATGGTGGCACAACAAGTTGGTACATGCACTATGGGTAGACATGCTAACAAATAAGAAGTCAATTAATATGTCACCCTATCATCTAGCCTACGGGATGGATGTAGTATTCTCAATGACCTTGGGAGTGCCGGTAATGAATCTCATTCAAGAGGTGCGAGTCTAAAGAGAATGATATACAAAGAATAATAAACCAAACCATTCAAATTTAGCAAACTAGAGAAAAAGTATACAATAGAAAAAAAGGTTGGGACATGAAAATATTTAACAAAAGAACCAAGGAAAATGATTTTAAAAATTGGAGACAAAGATGTCTTTGAAGTAGGATTCTAGGAGAGAGACAAAGGAAAACATGGAAATTTTTAAAACTTGTGGAAAGGTCCATACATCGTTCATTACGAGGGGGTAATAATGCATTATTCTTACAAGAAATCAGTGGAACAAAGTTATTTGGATGTCTTGTCAATGGTAGGATTCTCAAGCATTATTTCAGGTTAAGAATATCAATTTAATTTTTCTTCATTGTATATAAATTTTTCTTAAACAAATCTCAAATGAAGTTGATCCAAAAAAGAAAGAAAGAAAAGAAACAAAAAAGAAGAAAAGAGGGGTAGGTACAAATAAAAAAAGGTAAGCCACATACCAAAAGATGGGTGTTTCAAAAAGTGTGCAAATCAAAAATGCCACTACTTTTAAAGAAGGCTTTGTTTAATCATATCGATCTAAACATGATTGTACAAATTTTTAAATTTTTGCTAATAAGTTAGAAAATGAAGATTTTCCAAACTATTTAAACTTGGCTTATCGATTTCGTAGGTAGAAAATGACATTGGTTCAAAAGCCCAACTCGAAACCAATAGGAGAAATAAGGGATAGATGGTAAGTTAGAAGTTCAAAAGGAAAAAATGATGTCCAAGTTTGCAAGTCTAAATGCACCTCTAAAAAGAAGAAAAAGTATTTGAATCATAGGTTAGGGTAGATTTTAGCTTACGGTAAACATGGATTTTTTAGTTTTGAAGGGCACGATCATAAAATTTTCGGCAAATTAGGATTACAAAGTGGAAATAAGCCAAATAAAACGGGGGTGTTGATCTACAATTTCTTTACACCTCCTAAAGGAGTTGACCTCCCCAGATTTAGAGCCACTTTGTTAGAGTTCTCTATAATAATAGGGATCATAATTTTGAATTGACTATTCATTAAAGCTTGTAATATGGCACATACCCTTTGTTTTACGCTAAATTTTTTTCCATATTAAACAATGCTAAGAGGGGCATGTCCCTAAAAAGAGAAATCAAAGGACCAAAAGAAAGAGAAAGATAAAGAATGAACCCCCACAAAGAGATAAGAACAAAACCCGAAAGTTTTTTCACATATAAATTCCACTACCTTTAGTTTAGTTTACTTTTTTGAAAATAATATTGTGTGCTGACTTGTCCAAAATGCCACAATTCATGATGTCAAATTGCTTAATCTTGATTCATTCATGTTTTAAATTTCATTTTGATAGTTAGTGAACAAAATTTCAGCCAAACTTTTTAATCTTGGCATATTGGTAGTTAGGTAGAGAATAAAAGAGCTCATCGGTTTAATCTCAGCCTTTGGAAGATATAATGTTAGCAATTAGATAGTTTGGTTTTGAAGAGAAAACAAAAGGGGCAGAAAAACAAGTCCATCTACGATTTTATTCAGTTGAAAGAGGAAAACTTTTTTGATTAAGTATGATGAAGAATCAAATCTCATTGCCTTCATTATTTTTCATTTCAACTTTCCATTACCTTTTTATTTTACCTATTTACGACAATCCTATACTATGAAATCCCATTTTAAACCCTAAAACCCTAAGTTTAACCTCCTCCCTCTTCTTAACCCCTTTTCCATACCTAAAGCCCCATTCCCATTTCTAAAAATCCTTCACAGTCTACTCATCTCCCCCTTCTTTCATTAAAAACAAATGTAAAAACCCATTTTTACATTGTTTTCTTAAAAAAAATATTAATCCTGGGCCCCACTTTTTAAATAAACCTTGTTTCTTTAATCCCAACCCCCGTTATGCTAAAAACCCCAACACATTATGTATAAGCCTTTTTCTTTAATAAACCTTCATCATCGTTGTATTATATCCCCGTGCCTCACCATGACTTTACTTCCCATTAAAAATATTAAAATCCCCTAACATTTAAACCTCAACTCCGTTTATTCCACTCGGATCCCACCTTTCAAACTAACCCGTGGTCAATCCATACCCAACCACCATCGAGATCTTCAACATCTCGATCCAAAGGCTCCAAGTCATTTTCACAAACCCAATTGTGCGATGATTAGAACCTTTGGATGGTTGCAAAAAGATGGGTTTCGTGACCCTCCCATCTACACGTGTCACCCCCCAAAATTTATCACTCCCTCCAAACTAAACCGCCTACTCACTTTTGGATGTGCGATAAACCATAAAAACTCCTCCCGCCTACAATAAAAACCATCCTCCATTTCCAATTGAAACCACCTACCCATCGCGCCTATGTGATAAGCCTATCTACCCTCAGCAAATGCGATAAGCCACCATTGCTCACCATCCCTGCGATATCACGCTTTATTAACAATTTTTTTTTCAATTTTACGGATGAGTAGCATACCAATAGATGGGATAAAAAAATTTCGCTTCTAAATCGAGCGAATTTTTTTAATTGAGATTATCTAGATTTTAGTTTAAAGGCTTTATTCTATAGAGGATCAGGGAGTGAAAATAAATAAACAAAATTAGCAATGGATTACGATTACTAAACATCATACAATTAATCCAAAAACAATGAGGTTTATTCAATATAAATCACAGAGTAAGGTAAAAGAAGAGACTTTCATGTGACATTGAAAGGAAAAAGAATTAAATAGGACGGTCGGGGGTAAATAGTAGAAGAAAGGTTAAACATAAAAAATGAGTTAAAAGGACAGAGTTAAAGAAAAAGGGGGATAAAGAGGTGAAAGAAGAAATTACAGTGACAACAAAGGCGGGTAAAAGGAAAATATATAAAACATACAAACAGAAAGGCAAGTTTAAAGGTTTAAAGAAAAAGGAAGGACAAATCAACGCAGGAAAACGAGCCAAATGACAAGGCCACTCAACATTTACTTCTCCCTCAATCACATTGGCAACCCTACAGACCCTAATTTCAATGTTAATAATAGCTACTACGGTATATATACTGATCAGAGAGATATTTTAGCGATTCGAAGTTATGATAAAAGTTAATTTTGAAGGCGATTAGTCAAAGATATTTTTAAAGTTGTTCACGGGTTACTTTTGAAAGTTATTGTTACGAGTAGGGTTTGTCGAGAGATATTTTTGGCTTGGGCTTTGCATGGTCCCAATTGTCAAAAATTCATTTACTTTGTAGTAATTGCGCATCTGTGACCTTAGATTAGGGAAACCTCCTCAGTGGCGAGTTAAATTCTATGTGTATTGTTCATTATCGGTGTTGGTTGCTAGGTTGGATTTTTGCTTGAACTTCGAGTTGCAAAGATTGTTGCATTGGATCATCATGACTGTTTTTGAGCTGACATCAATAATACAAGCCCTTTCGAGAGGGATCCTTCAGCCATGTTAATGGTGATGGTATCCCTCTTTTTTTAATGTTTCTCCTTTGTTTTTCCATAATGTACATCAATATCCCCGATAGTAGAAGCAAAAAATTTTTAGATTATGATATGATGTATGAGCTCCTTAATTACATCACGTTAATTTTTATCTCAATTTTTTCCTCCACAAAGTATAACTAAGGAATTCTTAGCTCTCGTTAGTTTCACCCATCTATTATCTTGAGGTTTTCTTTTGAAAGTTTTAACTAAATAATTCTTAACTACTCTTTAGTTTCTTCCAAACTATTATCTTGAGGTCTTTCTTATGAAGTTGAGTTAAAGAATTCTTAACTGCTATATTTACCTCATTTGATCGTTATCTTGAATGTTTTTCTCTAAAGACTCGAATACAGAAATTCGAATCATTGTCTTCTCTTCTTTTATGTTGAATTATAGTTAAAAGAATTATTAACTTCTCTATAGCTTTACTAAACTCACTATCATCTTGATATTCATCTTGCCATAGAGATCCATTTGATATAGTTAGCTTGCCATGTGAAAACCCTTGAAAATTTGATGTTAAACTCAACCCTTGTATGACTCCATCACCCAATGGATTAAGCTTCGAGCATTGTATATATCCGACCAATCGAATAGACAAAACAATCACTTGGACTCCATTGTGACTTTTTGCATTCCACACCTATCCATGTAGGATTAGGTGTTCCAACACAAACAAAAAAAAACAAACAACTCCCATCTGATAACTAGCTCTAAATCAGGGAAAATACAATCATAAATCTAAATCGGTTAATCATAAATACGAGAGAGAGACCTCTTTGAGCCCGGAAGGCTAGGTCCCTGGACTCCAAAAGTGGTTTTATGTTGTTCTATAAAACATTTCTCTTGCCAATATTACAAATTACGAGAGCTAACATAATGGCAAAGCTATACACGAGTGAACTATTCGAAAAACTAATATTATCAAAACTCCAGTAAAACCACAGTAAAAATACTTTGTGAATCAAGTATTTCTTTCACGATTGTTTTTCTTTCGATCTATTATAAAACTTTCGACCTCTCCGAGCCTTGATTCTAAATTTTGGCTTCTAAGAGAATCTGTGAGTAGATCCCATCCTCAACCTTAAAAACCCTCCTGTATTAGTTGATAATACAAAAATAATCCTAAGGAAAAATCCTATATCTAAGAGTTCAAATATTAGAAAGACCATTCACAAGGCAAGTTCCCTACTTGAAAAATTTTGAAAACTTGCTAGGATATCCTATTTCACTCACACCTTGAACAAAAAGCTTGTTCAGGGACTAAATCCAGAGTTGGATAACCCAAATAGTTTCGAGACCCATCCATATTACAGTGAGTCTCTGTTGTACGGACCTCAACCCCCACTCATACACGCACTATCCCCCTTCTTCCATTCAACCCTCCACCTCCTATTGTCAACCCTCCACTTGTTAACCCCCTTGGGTTCCCAAAACACCATCCATGGCATCCCGATATGCCCCCTTAGTCCTACCATTTCCTTTTGGTGCCTCTACACAGACTATCGAGTCCAAAATCCCTTTATTTGATGAAAGTAGTTCTACAGCTGCTCAACAACATGTGGATAGAATGGATCACTATTGTGATCGACAAGAGATAGATGATGAAAACTATCAAGATAAGAATGTTTTCCCAAATATTAGGGGGAGAAGAAATAATTTTTTTTTAAATCTTGACCCTCTAATAGTATACTAAAGATCCTCCCTTCTTTTTCACCAACTATTCCTAAATAAATGGGAAGTCAAGAAAAATCCTCTCCAAATTTTGTCGAATATGAAAAAAATCAAAAGAAATGTTGGAGAGAGTGTCCAAGATTAGCTGTTGTAGGTTCAATAGTGTATATAACTGCCTTCCTCTCCTCACATGAAACCCCCACAAGTTCTAGCCCTAATGAAATTTCCAAATGGTTTTGACCTATAAATGGCTTATCAACTAAGATAAAGAGGCCCTCCTACATTAGAAGACATGTAGAGGGGTGCATTAAGTGTGGAAGAAAATCTAATTGCCAAAAGGGCTAGAATGAAAAATGAAAAGAGAGTCACATATAGGGAAGAGGTTGTAGCCTCCACATCTGAGACTAAGATTTATAACCTTGTTATAACCATGGAAAGGATGATGGAGAGAATCAACCTAAATGAACGAAATTTCCCTAGAGAAAACCAAGCAGCTTCTCAAAATAGAAACCAAAACCAAAACTTTAGGAGAAACCCCCCTCAAGTAAGACAAAGGGAAGAGAGAGGACATGACCAACACAATCGAGCCTCCTTTCTAAGAAAACTATGTTGATGAGGATAAGGGGGTCATTGAAGAAGCAGAAGAAATTCAAATTAATCTAATGGGAGTTAATGATGAGGATATTGGTTTCCTCACTGAGGAAGAGAAAGGCATATTTTCCCCAACTCAAATTGAAGAAGAATGCCAAGAATATGGGGACTATAAGCAAGGATTAAAAAATGCTATCGTGGAATTTCATAAACAGTATGACGTCAGAAGCAAGAAAACCCAAGACATTCCCAAGAGAAAGAAATCTGAAAATTCTGCTAGAAAGACCCCTGAAACTGATCCTAAAAAGACAGCAAATCGTGAAAATAAAATAGTTAAAGGTTTTGATTTAAAAAAAAACAAAAAAAGTCTAGAAAGTAGCACTAGTAAATCAAATATCATCCCTAACAATACTGATTCAACTGATATCCCTAATGAAAATAAAAAATCTGAAGTTGTTGCAATAACAATGTCCAATAAAACTGATTTAAATCCACCAAAAACACAGACACCATTTAGTATTGAGAATGAAACTGCCAAGATAACGATTTCCATACCTCTCACTAAATTGGTAGGCCAAGATGTATATATATCCCAAGTTTTGAAAGCACTAAACATAGGAGAAAATACTGATACTGAAGATTTGAATGATGACAAACTCGAGCTTTTTTTTGGACCTAAAGTAGAAATGTAAATTCCAGAGGAGGTGTCCCTCCATTTTATGTCGGTTGAATATCCACGATAAAATCCTCCATAATTCCATGTTAAATTCAGGGGGCTTCTCATAACCTCATTCCAAAGGTAATTGTGGAAAAACTAGGCCTTGAGATAACTAGACCATACGAAAAGACCTATACTCTTTTGACTCCGGTGAGTTAAATGTCTAGGCACGATCAAAGATCTTTGTGTTACTTTTAGCATAAATACTAGCCAAAGCGGCCTAGTAATTGATATTGTAGTAGGTGACATCCCCCCATAAGTATTACATTCTTCTATCACACTCATGGGGGATAAAAAGCTTCAAGGAACCCTCCAAATGGATATGACCTATTCTACGATACCAATCTTTAGTCAACCAAGAAGATTGTATAGGGAAACTCATATGAAATACATGACCAGTAGAGCAAGAAAAGCCGATAACTCCCCTCTCTATTATGTCCACTCGGACCTTGATTAATTTATCCTTTCAATGATCAAAACATTAACGAAAAAGTAGCATTCAATGAACAAACATACTAAAAACAAAAGAAGAGAAGGAAGAATAGTCGGACCAAATAGAAAAATTAAAAACATAAGTCCGAATCAGAACCTATTTAGAGCATGAGATTTTATGGTTATTATGGTAAACCTGGATCGTGGGGTAGGTGTTTGGGTAGACAACACTAAGAAAAAGCCACTCAGAGAGGTCATTCATACAAACTAAGCTGCAGTAATGCAAATAATATATGCAGAATATGATGCACTCCTTATGAAAGACACAATCGCTAAAAGCAATTAGAGGCCAAAAGGATCATCTGTCCCATGGAGATTCGAACTAGTCTTTAGGAAAATTAAGGGGAGAATATTCAACAAAGCATCTAGATTAAGAGCATACATAAAAGCGCCTTGACCTCCTAAAAACATTCAAAAGAATATGACCTGGCCTCTATCCCAAGAAATCAAAATATCCTTTCACAGATGGACTAGCATTTATATGCATGACTTGTCAACTACATCATCCTAATAAACAATATACAGTACATGTTAAATATAGACTAGCGAGTCCACGATAATTGATATATTGACAAGTTTTTGAGATGATAGACCCACAAATTGAAGATTTTCTGAAGTCCATAAATGAGTTTGAGTTTTCAAAATTCGGACTTGGATTATGAAGAGGTTGCTCTACTTTGAGGAACAAATATACAAAAAGGATCCCACTTATGATGATGATATAATCATCGTTAGCAAAGAAATATCCCGGATGAGGACGGGAGATGATGTGTGAAGATCATGAAAAATAAGACTCTTTGAAGTGCTACGGTTCATAGAGGGTAATACCTTTCATGCCAAGGGACTTGTCCTCTCTAGAGAGAAATTTTTGATTTCGTTGATTTCTGTTAGAAATCCAAAAATGGGAATCGCTGGAGAAAATGTAAAAGAGTGAAATCTAGAGGCAGTGAGCAAGAACCCATAAATGGTAAAAACTATCAAAAAACTCTATCAACACATATAAAGCTAGAAATATATTTTTTCTATTCAAATAATTTAGTGATGTTATTTGCACTGGAGCTATGAAGACTTTCGAAGTCTTTCATGATATTGATATCACTAACACAAAATCCCACTCAAGGACACACAGAATCCCTTTAAATAGAAGCTGTATGCATAATAAATGCTGGGTCCAAATTCCTTTGGTTGAGAAAGAGATGAAAGAAAATGTATGATGATGGGATAATAGTCCCACTCTCGGGTACTCAGAGTAATGGGTTTCAAAGCAAACTTGTATTTGTGAGGAAGACGATCAAGTGAAAATTGAACTCTACATAGACTTGAGAAATCTAAATAAATCATCCACTGAAGGACAACTACTCTTTTACACAAAGATGGACCACACATGTTGAAAAGGGTGTAGGGACTGCAAGGATCTCTATGCTTGATGTGATTTTTCTGTAGGTACAATCATGTGCCGATACATCTAGATGATCGACAAAAAACTACTTTCACTACTCCTTGAGGCACCTTTATTTATTTAAAATTCTTACTGGGTTAATGAATGTTGAAGCCACCTTTTCCAGAGAAATGGATATTGCTTTTCTTTGAAAGAAATTGGTTTCTTCATTGTAAAATATCTTGATGATATCACGTACTATTCAAAAAATTGATGAAGAATCATCTTGCTCATTTTAGAAAGGTCTTCGAGAAATGCGAGAAATACGATCCCATCTTTGAATCCCAAGAAATGCCGTATATTCGGCCTTCAAGAAGGAAAAGCTTCTAGGCACATCGATATACTGTATAGTGGATCAAGATTGACCAAATAGGTCAATTGAGGGAATATTGCAAATTATTCACCCAAGAAATATCAAAGAGCTACAATCTTTCATTGGAAAGATAAATTTCTTAAGAAGGTTTATACAAAAACTTGCAGAACTCTTGAGGAACATCACCAACATGCTCAAAAGAGAGTTAGGAGTCAAGTGGACAAAGGAAGCAAAGAAGCATTTTGACTTGGTGAAGCAAGCACTTACACAAGCACCAGTTCTAATCATCCCTGACTTCACCAAAGATTTATTTATATTTTCCTTTGCATCAGAACACATATTTTTTGTTGTATTACTGTAGAAAAATACGAAAGTACAAGAGCAGCCCATATCATTCTTCAACCAATCTTTAAGAGATACTCCTTCGCAATATAATATCATGGAAAAGAAGGCTTTTGCCTTAATCAAAGCACTATAGGATTTCAGAGTCTACATTATGCATTCACACATCATTGCATTTGTTCCCAATATAGTGGTTAAAGACATCCTAACACAAGATCTTGATGGAAAAAGAGGCAAATGGATTTCTTTAATCTTGGAATATGATCTAGAAATCAAACCCACCAAATTAATTAAGGGACAAGGACTCGCTAAATTAATGGCTGAAACAAATTTTCAAGCACTTGACATCAATATGATTCACTCATTAGATGTGAAAGTGGAGCTAGCGACTCCACTTATTGAAGAAACATTCCTAATTATCCTTGGTACATAGATATAATTTATGTGATTTTTAATTTAAATGTTCCTCTTGGTTTGTCCAAAACAAAGGCCAGATTCTTGAAGTTAAAAGCTGTAAATTTCTGCATTCTGGAAAAAGTTTTATATTGGAAAAATTATGGTGGTGTTTTTCCTAAATGTTTTACCTAAAGAAGATGCATATAATATTATGCATGAATTTCATGAAGGAGATTATGGAGGCCACATCTATTGGAAGACCACTGTTTATAAGATATTTAGGGTTGTTTTCTGTTGGCCTACCCTTTTCCAAAGCACCTGCAAAATGATAGTTACCTGTCATAAATGCCAAGTTTTTGAGGGAAGAAGAAAGCTGTTGCATTTGCCATTACAGCCAATCCTTGTGGAAGATCCTTTTCAACAATGGGGTCTAGATTTTATTGGAGAAATCCACCCTTATTCCTCTGCCCAGGATAAATGGATCCTTACTGCAAATGACTATTTTTCCAAGTGGATAGAAGCCATGCCTTTCAGGACTTCCACAGACTCAGTAATTATTAGATTTCTTGAAACAAACATTCTGTCTAGATTCGGTTGTCCTAGGAAAATCATTACTGATAATGTTGATGCCTTTAAATCCAAGAAAATGGTGGAATTTTGTCACATATATCACATTACTTTGGAACACTCCACATCTTATTACCCACAAGGTAATTGATTGGTTGAATTCTCAAATAAGAGTTTGGTGAACATCATCAAGAAGTTATTGGAAGAAAATAAGAAATCATGGCACATCAAGTTGGTACATGCACTATGGGCAAACAAGATAACAAATAAGAAGCCAATTAATATGTCACCCTCTCATCTAGTCTATGGGATCGATGCAGTCTTCCCAACAACCTTCATAGTGCCAGTAATGAAGCTCATTCAAGAGGTTCAGTCTAAAGAGAATGATATATAAAGAAGAATAAACCAAACCATTCAGTTGCAGCAAACCAGAGAAGAAGTATACAATAGAACACAGTTGGTACAAGAAAATATCAAGAAAAACTTTGACAAAAGAACCAAGGAAAATGATTTTAACATTGGAGACAAAGTTCTGAAGTGGGATTCTAGGAGAGAGGACAAAGGAAAACATGGAAAGTTTGATAACTTGTGGAAAGGTCCATGCATCATTCATTTTGCAAGGGGTAATAATGCATTCTTCTTAAAAGAAATGGATGGAATAGAGTTATTTCGAGGTCCTGTCAATGGCAGGATGCTCAAGCAATATTTCAATTAAGGAAATTAGCTCAATTTTTCTTCATTGTATATAAAATTTCTTAAACAAATCTCAAAGGAAGTTGATCCAAAAAAGAAAGAAATAAAAGAGGGCAGGCATGTAGAAAAGGAAAAGGTAAGCCCAATACCAAAAGATGTGTTTTTCTGAAAGTGTGCAAATCAAAAGGCCACTAATTTTAGAGAAGGCTTTGTTCAATCATACAATCCAAACATGATTGTAAAAATTCTGAAATTTTTCTGATAAGTTAGAAAATGAAGATTTGCCAAACTATTTAAACTTGGCTTATCAGTACGTAGGTAGAAAATGACATTGGTTCAAGAGCTGAATCTGAACCAATAGGAGAAATAAGGGATAGATGGTAGGTTATAAGTTCCAAAGGAAAAATGATGTCCAGGTTTGCAAGTATAAATGCACCCCAAAAAAAAAGAAAAATTATTTGAATCATAGGTTGGATAGATTTTAGTCTGAAGTAAGCATGGATTTCAGTTTTTGAAGGGCACAGTCATAAAATTTGTAGCAAATCAGGATTACAGAGTGGAAATCAGCCAAATAAAAAAGGCTACTCATCTACAAAGTTCTTGACACCTCCTAAAGGAACTTCCCTCTCCAGTTGGAGCCACTGTTAGGTTCCTATAATAAAAGGGATCATAATTTTTAATTGACTATTTATTAAAGCTTGTAATATCGCACATACATTTTATTTCTCCGAAGGTTTTTCCATATTAAAAAATGCTAAGAGGGCATGTCCTAAAAAGAGAAATCAAAGGATCAAAAGAAAGAAAAGGATAAAGAATGAACCCCACAAAAGAGATAAGAAGAGATCCTGAAAGTGTTGCACATCTAAATGCCACTACCTTTAGTTTAGTTCAATTTTGCAAATAATATTGTGTGCATCTTGTCCAAAATTCTACAATTCATGATGATCAAACTGCTTAATCTTGATTCATTTATGTTGATAGTTAGTGAACAAAAATCTGGACAAATTATTTAATCTTGGCAGGTCAGTAGTTAAGTAGTGAATAAAATAGCTCTTGAATTTAACCTAAGCCTTTGGAAGTACTGAGGTTAGCAATTATATAGTTTTATTTTGAAGAGAAAACAAAGGGGCCAAACAAGTCCATCTACCATTTGATTTAGTTGAAAGAGGAAAACTTTTTTGATTAAGTATGATGAAGAACCAAATCTCACTGCCTTCATTATTTTTCATTTCACCTTTCCATTACCTTTGTTTTACCTATTTCTGAAAATCCCATACTCTGAAATCCCATTTTAAACCCTAAAACCCTTAGTTTAACCTCTTCCCCCTTCTTAGCCCCTTTTCCCTACCTAAAACCCCATTCCCATTTCTAAAAATCCTTCCCCCTATACTCATTACCCTTCTTTCATTAAAAACAAATGCAAAAACCCAGTTTTGCATTGTCTTTTTTAAATAAATATTAATCCCAGGCCCCACTTTTCAAATAAACCCTATTTCTTTAATCATGGCCCCCGTTATGCTAAAACCTTGACACACTATGTTAAAGCCTTTGCTTTAATAAACCTTTACTACCTTTACTATGTCAAAACTTCATTTACTTTGTATTAATTGTGGTCTGTCACCCTAGATTAGGGAAACCTCCTCAGTGGCAGTTAAATACTGCATGTATTGTTCATTATCAGTGTTGGTTGCTAGTTTGAATTTTTCTTAGACTCTGAGTTGCAAAGATTGTTGCATTGAAGCAGTGTAACTATTTTTGATCTGGACATCAGTAATACAAGCACTTTGATAGGATCCTTGAGCTATGTTAATGGTGATGTTATCCCTCTTTTGTTAATGTTTCTCCTTTGTTTTCCATACTGTTCATCAATCTCCCTGATAGTAGAAGAAGAAATTTTATATTAAGATATGTTGTATGAGCACCTTAATTCTGTTTGTTACTGTTATCTCAATGTTTTCCTCTGCAAAGTATAAATAAAGACTTCTTAACTACTCTTTAGTTTCACCTAGCTCTTATCTTGAGGTTTTCTTTTGAAGTTTAACCAAAGAATTATTAACTGCTCTTTAGTTTCTCCGAAATTTTTATCCTCAGGTCTTTCTTATGAAGTTGAGTTAAACAATTCTTAACTACTGTTTACCTCCACTAAACTATTATCTTGAATGCTTTCCTCTAAATACCTGATTGTAGAATTCATAGACTGTCTGCTCTTCTTTTATATTGAAGTATAGTATAATTCTTAACTGCTCTTTAGCTTTACTAAACTCACTATCATCTAATATTTATCTTGTCACAGAGATCCATTTGATACAGTTAGCTTTCCCTGTGAAAACCCTTGAAAATTTTATGTAAAGCTCAGCCCTTTTATTACTCCATAGCCCAATGGAGTAAGCTTCCCACATTCTATCTATCCAACCAATCAAACAAACAAACAGCCCCAATATTGATAACAAGCCTAAAATCAGAAAATACAATCATAAATCTAAATCAGTCAATCATAAATACAAAGAGAGCCCTCTCTAAGCCTAAGAAGGCTATGTCCTAGACTCTAAAGTGGTTTTATGTTGTTCTCTACAACTTGTTCTTGCTAATCTTACAAATTACAGGGATCTAACACACAGAAAGATGGGAAAATAAAAGAAGTCAACAAGACTTCAGTGCAACTTCTGAGGGGATACAACCAAAAGCATTCGAAGACCTCAGATGAAAATTTGGTATATATACAGCATTATTAAAATGGAGCAGTCCACACTTCTACATGAAAGTCCCCATTTGAGGCTTGTTTTGGATATTTCCCACTTTCAACTTTGGATATTGCATATGGGAAGCAGGGAGGTGAGGGAATATTTTACAGAAAATGCATTGAGGGTTGAAAAAATTATAGAGAAGATCAGGAAAATCCATCTACAGGTACAAGAGACATTGTAGAAGTCAGAGGAGAAGTATAAGGCCAAATATGATCAACACAAAACGAAGAAATCATTCAAGGCGAGAGATATAATATGGCTACAGGTGAACAAGGAGAGGCTACATGGGTCTGGTAAGAAAATCAAAGATCTTACGTATGGTCTCTTTGAGATACTGGAAAAGGTGGGTGATAATGCATATCGACTTAGTTTACCATCGTATATGTGCATTTACTCAATTGTGAATACAATAGAGAATTTAAAACTCTATGAGCCTTTGATGCTAGATCACGAAGAGGAATAGTTCCTACCTTATGTTGATTATTTGGTAGCAAACACTTAGGTAGAGTTGAAAAAAGATATAGTTTTTGAGAAGATGTCCAGAACTATAAGGCAGGGGTAACATGACCTTTGCGAGATTGGGTTGAAGGGACAACTTCGAGGAAAAACTAAATGGTACACAAGAGAGGTGGACGAAAATTTTCCTCATCTGATTCAATAATAGCTATTGGGGACCAAAATCCTCATGAAATGGGGGGTGTGATCTAGATTGGATCATTATAATGTTTTCCATCCATCTTGATGCATTTGGAGTGGAAAAAGTGAAGGAATCATCTCATGAGACCGTTTTTACCGATGGGACTTAGTTTGGAAAAATAGGGTCTAAAACTTTCTTAGAGTGCTTTCATTGATAAAATGATGCTTATATTTATTTAAATTACAAATGAATTGGGGATAGCTTTGGATGACTCGCTCTAGGAAGTATGGGATGGGTGTTTATTGATGACTACGGGATGTTTTGATTAGAAGACATTTTTTTGTATTTGGACCATAAGTCTTTGGTCTTTTAATTTTCCATTGTTAATGATTGTGTCATTTTGTCTTTAATAATTTCCCAAAATAATCTAATAAGAATATGAGACCAATGGTGTCTTGAAGCTATACTCTTCACCAGATAAATTTTCTTTAGAAAATGCTTTTAATTGTGGAATTAAAAATATTCCCCAAAAATCTGCTAAGGCATACTCCAGATTCGTTAGTAAAGACAACTATCCCCTACTCGAAATTAAGAGTATAACTGCGCAACAATCTCACCACACTATATAATATTAAAAAGGGCATTTAATAGATAAAAAAGAAATTTAGCGAAAAAAGATTAATATTCCGACTTGTTGAAAATGATAAAAATTATAATCGCTGTGTAATCAAAAAGAGACTCTCAAGGGAAGAAAACGATAAAAATATTTATAGACTCGTAGAAAGATGTGTTAAAAATGATTCGACATAAAGATGGGTTGAATCTGAGTAGGGAAGTCAAAAGCAATGACTAGAAAAATATATTAAATTTGTCGAAAGAAAGGATTATTTAGTTACTCGTTAAAAGAAATAATTACATATATATAAGATATTTAATTAAAAATGGCAAGGTAAAATCATGGTCGAGTACATTTTATCGATAGTTGGAACGTTATATCGTCTACCTCTTGCAAGAAACCTGCGACCCTTTTAATTTTACAAACGAAAGATCACTCGAGAGCTTCGAGCATCTACAGAAATTTCAAGTTAAAAAGTTTTCAAGTTATCTATTTACCTGCCGGGTTTAACGATACCGTTGATATTGTGAAGAAATTTTCCCCTTTGGCCTTCTCAACCGAAGCGTTCCCAAAGCATCCTACGGTCACCATCCCATTAATCTGCCGGGTTTAACGATACCGTTGATATTGTGAAGAAATTTTCTCCTTTGCCCTTCTCAACCGAAGCGTTCCCAAAGCATCCTACGGTCACCATCCCATTAATTTATTTACAAAACAACCGCTACATGGTAGCTATTATTTGCCAATCCATTTAAATATATTTTGAAAATGTTTATAGTATTTTGTAATAAAGTTGATTTCAAAGTTTTTCTATTTTTTCACTATATTAAAATTATTTTAAAAATGCTTTTATAAAAACTTGATCATAACCATAAATCTATCAAGTGTTTTACAATATAGTCAAAATGTTGTTAAACATATGACATGAAAACACCATTGAATATCAGAATTTGGAATTTTTATATCTCCAAGTATATTATAATTTGTAAATCTCCAAAGCAAAGCTATCTTAATTTAGCATACAACGAAAATTAGCAATTAGAACAATCTTTTTCACATGTAAATCAACAAACAGAAATGGTTGAAAGAAACTGATTTTTCTTATGAATAAATAGTTATTTTTTTAGAAAGTGTACTTAATTATATGAAATTTAAATAATCATTATGCTTTTTTTAAATTTTACATTGACTAAAGTACTATGCAACACTTCTCACTTATTATTGCTTTATTATGTTTTTATTTTTACATGTTTTTTTAAATGTGTAAATGTTTAACTTTTATATATATATATATATATATATATATATATATATATATATATATATATATATTAATGATCATATTATTATTAATAAATGAGAATTAATCTCCGGATGTGGATGATTGTCTTGGTTGATGGGACGTCAGTCCTTGGGCGACTCTTGATGGAGCTCGTGTGGGGTGGCCATATGGCCCTCTGCAACTCCATCATCGCCGCATTAACTTCGCCAGCTTGCTCTACATTAACTCATTTTGGCCGGCTTCTTCATCACCCCGCTCCACTCGACTGGTTTGCGATGGAGTTTGTCTTGGATAGCTTGGATTGTTCCTGTGTTGTTTGCAGTTCTCCACCTCCCCTGTGGGGCGCCTGCCCTTCTACGTGTGCTAAGGCGAGTGTTTGCACCCAGACAGGGCGATGTTGCTCGCTCTTTGGCTGTTTGGAGATGCTGTCGGGCCTGCAATTCACCCAGAGTGCCTTCTGTTGTTCGAATTCCCATCTGCATGCCCAAACTACTAACTCCTGTTTGCTCCCTTCGCTTTCTGCCTGCTCTTCTTGTCTCAGGCACTTCCAGTGCACCTCTGTGGACATGCCACGGCTCCGACACAGGATGTGGTGCCGTTGTGGAGCAAATAGAGGTCGGGTAGCTTGCTCTAGGCCTTCCACCAACTCTGACACTGAGACCTCCTCTGAGGACGTTGCGTGGGGTTGCTATCCGGATACTCGTAGCCAAAGTGGTCGCGCTAGCCATCTTGACAATCTTCACTTCGCTCAGACCACCCCGCTTCCCTCTGTTGACCCTCCAAGGCCTGTCTCCCCTACCACCCATGCATCTGTGAGTCATTCCCTTCGCCAGTCCTCCCAGAGAGCGAAATTCCGCTTCGAATTCTCTCTCAATCAGCCCATCATTACTGCTTTTGTCATCGTAACCCTGAGAGAAGAGTCGCATATCCTTCATTCCTCCCCTGCGCCCGGCCCTATTCCCACATCGCTCAGTCCTAATTCCTCGCCAACTAAGAATGATGTGTTGAACCCTGATGCACCCACTGGATTTGGGCACTCCGTCCTAGGCAAGGAACCCATGCAGGTGGACGTCACCAACAAGGACAACGAGCCAAAGGAAGACGACGAAGATACAAGGGATGAGTACTGGTGCAGAATTGTGGAGGAACCGCCTTCCCCAACTCATGAACACTGAATTTCACTCCCCTCGGCTTACCATGGTACAGTTGCTCAATCGTTCTGGAAGAATTTTTGATTTTCTATATTCCTCTTCAGCTGAAACAGTTGAATGCTACTCTAGTATGGTTTTTTTTGTTATGTTAAATGATATGAACAATAGGCCAGTTTCCCTTTCAAGGGCGGCGAAACTCTCTCTAAAAGAATTGGTTTCCCACTCAGGGCAGGTCAGAATTTTTGTTAAGCTTGGCCATCAAGCCCAGTTTTCAAGCTTCCATAGCTGAAACTGTGGCAGTTGTATCAATATGTTTTATAAATAGAATTAATATTATTTAGAAAAAAAAAATGAAAATTAATTATTATTATCATTAAATGAAAACATGATTAGTTCTTTTATTTATTTAGTTTTAGATTGTTGATATTTTAAAAAAATATTCTATATGTTATTAATTTTTGTTAATATTAATTTATTATAATATTATTGTTAAATCAATACAATAAAATTATATAAATAATTAATTTATCTATTTTCTAATTGTATTTGATTTTTAATAAACAATTATAAATATCAAAAATTACAACAATAAAAATAATTAATTATAAATTATAGGTTTAGATATCAATATCACACATCAAAATCAAAATCAAAATTAAGTGTAATTCATAGTTATCGAAAAACAAAAAAAAATAAAACTTCCAAATTGATCAGAAATATGTTTTTTTAATCCACAAACATTATTTAAATTATTTGAAAAGTTTCATACCAATTTGTTATACCTCCGACATCAATCTTTACCATACAAAAAAATATCTCTACATAACACCTAATATTTACTTGTCATTTAATCTATAATCCGTCATCTATCGTAATGCAAAAATATTATACAAACTATTTACGAACTGCCACTTGGTATTATCTAGGTTTATCCCATCTGATCGCTGGAAAAATCCTCCATGTCTCCATACTCTACCGTTCGATATGATTTGCATGTTATCGATTGTACGTAGGCTATACACCTCTCTCGCTTATATTTGATACGATGGGGTGATCACATTCTCCATTCCAGGTGAAGTTTATTACCCTGTCTTTGCACAGTTCGTCCTACCTCCACTTGGCTCCTCGGAATATCTACGGGTGAGACCAATAAAATTTAAATTGATCTAAAAATAGAACCGTCAAGTGATAGAATACGCTCATAAGGAAATTCAACAACTTTTTCAAATTTCGAGGATGTTGCAAAGCTGAAGATTGACATTCACAAAAATCATTTAAAAATCATTAATTATTGAATTGGTAAAAAAAAAATTATGAGTTTTGCAATAACCTATTAAAGTTTTGAATTAATAAAATTTGAGATAAATATATTTGAATTAATAAAATTTGAGATAAATATATTAAAATATGATTAAAAAATCATGAATTTCACTTATAATATTTAATAGTAAATATTTAATTTTTTTTAAGTCAAACATAAATTACTGTTAAATCAATAACCAACCTATGTAATATACACTATCTTCCACAAATATAATAAAAAAATGCACAACACACCTAAACAACCCAAAGGTTATTATTATTACAAATTTAAATATATTGAATATAAGTTTGTTTACATAATAATGGTTAACTTCCACAAATTTATGTCAAAGGCACAACGCTCTTTATAAATTTAAATACATTAAATAATTTATTATTAATAATTGTGCTCAACATCCCTCAAATTTATGTAAAAAGGAAAAGACCCAGTGACGAGGTTATTATTATTATAAATTTAAATATATTAAATATTTTATTTTTCACTTATTTTCTTACATTAATAATAATAATGTTTACGGTTATGATGAGATACATAGACAAGAATTGTTAGCATTAGTTTGTTGTGAGTTCAATCTAAGATTGCATCTTAAAACAAATTAGGTTGTATCGCAGTAAGTTTTTGCCAACTTAGCGTGAGGCTACGTACAGGCTACAAATGGGCATGTTAGCCATTTGTGAGAGTTGTTGCGCACGTTAGCCATTTGTCACAGTGGCTAATCCCAACTTCAATTCTAGCTATTGAAAATAAATATCGTACTGGTTAGGTCGGGCCGGTTCGTATGTGGCTTGAAGAGAAAGGTGCAAATCTTCAGTTTTGGATGTCGAAAATATGCAGCTCTGTATGTCACTTCAATTCTGGCTGTTGAAAATAAATATCGCGCCAGTTTGGCCGGGCTGGTTCGCCTGTGGCTTGAAGAGAGAGGGAGCAGTTCTGTATGACAAACAAATATGCAAATCTTTACATATAAACAAAAGCTACGCAGGTTCAACCAGCAATTTCGAGGCAGAAACGGCTTCCAGGTTCCACTATGGTGCCAAAAGGAGTGCAAAATCGCGGGCTTTAAGATGTGTATTTCACAGTAGTCATCCTTCAAGAAAGAGCCAGAGTCCTACCATTATGTTACGAAAGAGAAAATCTCGTAACAACAATGGTAAGAATGTATCCCCTTTAAGGTCAAATAGATTACAGAGAAGATATTATCATTCGACTAAGGTTTCCTTTGAGGAAGATGGCTCGGAAAACTGTTCTTCAGAGTTCTCATCATGTAATGCAGGTTACAGTGCATGCACGGATGAGGAAGGGATCAACACTAACTGTAACATTTCATATCATGAACCTTCTAGTGATCCTAAAGTTTTGGAGAAGAACAAGAACCTGGAAAACCACAGGGTTCCCTAGTGCATGCAAGTAAAACCCAGAAAAGTCATCCATCTCATGCATTGAGAAGCTACAAATATTATTATCATGGGAACGCAAGAAAAAGGCGAGACAAAATCATGATGAAAGACTTTAGTGCAAGGGAAATCATCCACTTTGGCTGTGGCTTCAATATTGAGGAGCTTGCCCTGCTGCTATGTTCAGAGAGACATTTATGCAGGCTTAAATGTTGAATAACACTGAGGCGAGGAAGAACGAAGGGGCTCCCCTGACCTCATAACGGCGAGGAACTACGAAGCCTGACATAAGGAGGGCGAGGAGGAAGGAGAAGACATGTTTAAATCAATTCAATTCATCATAAAAGACAAGGAGGAGATCTGTTTCAACCAATTCAATTCATGAGTAAGTTCTGTTTGTAATTCAAAAAAGCTCTCACCTATACATAAAAATGATCTGTGCATAAAAATCAGAATTCATCGGCTATAACTCCTTGATCATATGTTAGTCGTTCTTACTAAAAAAAAATCAATGAAACTAAAATGTGGTAATGCAAAAACAATATCTAGAAGTTAAGGATAAAGTATAATATAAACTCACGAAGATGTCAATTGCAAAATTTCATCATATAATAGATACCACTTCCGAAAATTTTGTGTTGAAGAGAAATTATGAAATACAAAACTTTATTGTTGAATGTTTAAAAGAAATTTTAACAACGATATAAGGAACTTTGATGGAACTTTGATATATTAGATAACTTGGAAGTTCATGGTAGATAACTTTATTGCAGTTGTTCAAAGTGATTCAGGTATGCATTCCCGAGTTTCTTTTCTTCGCCATGAAAATGGAAGATATAGTGCGTTCAACAGTGGTGTTCAATTCTACCCACATTTAAACATCATGAAGTGGAAAAGCTAACTATACTACCCATGGATTTCCAGTTTCATAATAGAAAAACAATTTATGCGAGTATCAATTCAGCTTCATTTACTAGTTTACATAATTGTTCACAGCATCAAAATTTCAAAACAATAAATCAAAATAGGAAACACATCATCTTAAATTTTTTTGGGGTTACTGATACTTACTGAATTTATGGCTCCATCAGCTTAGGCTCCAATTTCAGACACAGAGAGGCAATTGATCCCTGTTCAGCAACATATTATTTAGTACTAGATCCAGAGGCTCTTGGAGAACTCGGCAGAAGGAATGAGATAATAGGAATGAGATAATAGAAGCCTGCACCTGAACTCGGCAGAAGGAATGAGATAAAGGAAGCCTGAAGGTGCATATAACAAAGGTCATGGTCCAGTCCTCGTCCATGTAGTTAATTGAGAATCAAGCGGTGGCATGCAAACCACAACCACAAAATTTCGACACGGGAAGTCTCACTTGTCATACTAAACACAGGTGGCGATAAGTGGTGATGTTATTGAAACTTACAATAAACTTAAGATAACTACATGATATCGTAAACATTTAATGTTTATGATTTAATGTTAGCATTAATTCAAATGAATAGATTTACATGACTATTGTTCTTCTTAGATTAAAGTTGTACCACTATGGAAATTATTTAAATTTGTTCTCGCCTCGATATGAGCTCAAATAAGACGATAATTTTTTTAATTGGATGACAGAGAATATTTGTTAGAATATAAGATAAAAAGCATTGGTTATTTGCAATAGCGGGGACTAATAAGCAGCTTAATGTAATGATAAGCCTTTCGTTCTGATTACTATAGTCCTAGCCATGAGGCTAGGACTAATAAGGACGTGAAAAAAAATGGATTACAAAAAGCAGGTTCAAGAATTTTTTTTAGCATTTCTATAAGAAAATGAAGTAGAAAATGAAGTTTCTTTAATGTAATCAAATAAATTTACACAAAAAGAAAAATAATTTTAGTGGAATATATATAATAACGTTTTTATTTATAAAAATGAAATTAAAAATTATTATTATATTTAAAAATGAAAAATATTAATTAAAAATTAATATCCATATCTAGTTTATAAATAATAATAAATTATATTATTTGTAATATAAAATTTTAAAATACAATTAAAAAAAAATTAAAACAATTTAAATCAAACAAAACCTCCTCTTCCTCCTGCGATTTTTGTTATTGTTATTTTCAAACCTCTTGACCTTTTTTTTTTTATTATTTTCAAACCTCTTGTGATTTTTGTTATTATTATTTTCAAACCTCGTGACTCTATTTTTCTATTATTATTTTGAAACCTTTTCCTCTGTTTTCTTTTTTTTTTAATTTTCTTTTATTTTATGTTTCAAAATTGTTGTGACTTTACAAATATTAATAAAAAACAATATCTATAATTATTTTTTAAACAAAACATAAATTAATCTATTTATAATACAATTTTTTTAAATAATATATATATATATATATATATATATATATATATATAAATATATATATAAACACGGTTGGAGGGGAATATGAAAACTCAAATTCTTATTTTTTTTTAAAAGTAACAGCGAATGGAATATCGTTTGGAATTTTTCAAACAAAACATAAATTAATCTATTTATAATACACGGTCGGAGGGGAATCCGAAAATTAGTATTTTTTTTAAAAGTAACATCGAATGGAATATCTTTTGGAATTTAAAATAAAAGATTGAAAACAGAAAAAGTTAAATAGAAAAAGTTTCCATGCTGAAAGTTGGCATGATGTTTCCTTTACTATTTCTAATTTTTAATCTATAGGATGGTTAGAATGACAATTCAAATTTTTATTTTCAAAGTAGTATGGAATATAATAGATTAATGTGTATTTTTGTTAAAGTAATATGAAATGCAATAGTTTAACATGTATTTCTTAAAAATAATGGGATAGGATTGTGGAACTATAATATAATTTGAATAAAGAATATTGGGTAAGCGGTTAACAATGATTAAGTTTTTCAAATAAATTTACCGTTTGAATATGTAGAATATTTTTATATTTTTTAATTATATATATATATATATATATATATATATATATATATATATATATATATATATATATATATATATATAATATGCAGTGGAATAGTTGAATGTGTTTTTTAAATGATAATAACATGTGATTGAATAAATAGTTGAATGTGTTGTTTTTTAATGATAATAATATGATGTAATTTTATTAAAACATATTGAATAAATATTATGTAATTTTAGCATTAGGCTTTATAGATAAGTTTGTGTGACACTTTAAGTGTTAATTAGTTGTTATTTTATTTATTTTTAAAGAGAATAAACATTTATTTTTTTTTAGAAAAGGATTATCTGATGAACATAAATTAATTATGTTTTGTTGAAATAAAATTTATTTCTGGAATAGTGGTTCCATAAAAAAGTTAAAATAGTAATGGTAAAAGTATTCCAAGGAGTGGTTGAATAGAAAAACAGTGAAAAGATAGTTACCTTTCTTCTAGGGATAAAAGTACATCCCAATGAGGAAAAGGGGTTTTGTTCTCTTATGTGACTAAGGAGAGGAAGGAAGAGAATGATGATTTCCCGAACTAGTGGTGATCATTGGTGGTGATCATTGGAAACACTCAGCATTCCCGAATCTTGGAAAAAAAGAGTAATGGACTTGGGGTCCCGAGGTCTCTTCCAGAATTTCTGTCAACCTACTCATCTCATGTGTGGAGCACGGGGGGAGATGAGGACGTAATTGCCTCTCTCATGGTAGGCAGGACATCATTAGCAGAGTATACATACTTATTTAATACAAAAAAATTTAAAAAGACATATTTAACACAGAAATGTTTAGACAAATTTATTTAATAAAGGAATGTTTTTAAATAGAATTCTTTTAATACAAGAACTATTTCTTGAAATTATGGAATGAAGAATTTTATGCTATGCATGTTGAGGATAAATTATATTTGTCTTTCTTGTATTATATTCCATACTTTACGATGGAACTGATAAATTTATGTGGGGTGTGTAACAAAATTAGATATATATTGAAGTTATAGCCTCACTTTCAAGGAAAACATAGTGTGAATCATAACCATTGTACCAAACTAAATCAAGACGGAAATAAACAACTAGACATACGAACCGGAAGAACCGTTAGTTCAGGGTCCAAGGTTGAAACCCTAGACCCAAAACTGGTCGCTTTACCGTAAGCTACGATATACACAGACACAAGAGTTGTATAAAAACTCCAAAATCTCACAAGTTTCAAACATCTCCATTTAACCAAAGAACTGGGAAGAAAACAGTGAAGAAATGGAGGGAAAATCCCTGTACGAATGAAATGCATACATATTAGAACTCTGAAGAAAGCATTCGCAGTGAAACTCGGAAGTGTAGAAGTCAATACAAATAACAATAGCTACATGTGAAAGTTTCTCCCTGCATAATTATTATAGAGAAAATAACGAACTCTACGCTGACAAGAAGGGTAACGAGCTCTTCGAGCTAATATGAGTATTAATGAATAAAGACTAGAAAATTATGGCGACTAAGAATACACATAAATCTTAACAAAAAAAAATTTTTCATTGCGGCATTTCTTCCCTAGGAGTGGGCCATACTTAAATAACAGTCAAGATATGTTTACCAAGAATTTGAGATCCAAGCCATTAACTATAGCAAATATTAAAACATTAATTGACGTTATTACATATGAATCTACCCTCGCAAGCGAGGCCAAGCACTCAGTAGTTAACCAAGAGTAAAACCCTTAAAAATTAATGTAAAAGATACAAGATATGGCACAATGTCAATTTTGTACAGCGTACAGCCCTCGAACACATAAGGAAATAAAATAAGCGGCATTCCATTGCCTTAAAACTAAATTATCTAATTTATACAATGCCGCGAAGCACCACAGTGCCAATTCAGGAGGGCTTATGCCGAGAAGTCAGTACCTGTAAAGGGATAGCAAAATGGTAAACGAAAAATGAAGCACATCCTTGAAAGGAAAACTTGTAGCAAACACTCATCAATAAGTTGAGTAATTTACCTGCACCAATAACAACAAATACAATAGTGAGAAATCTATATACTCTAAATGTTAAGGCGGAAATTATGCACACAAAAGAAAAACTATATATATATATATATATATATATATATATATATATATATATTACCTGGTCAAGAAATGATTCGCAGTGTAAGTCCGTAATACTGCTAAGAAAATAGAAGGAGTGAGACCCATAATTACCAAGCTATTATATGGGCATCTAACGAGTAGTGAGCTTAAGGTCTGAGCTTAAGGGCTTACCGACTAGAGGGAATGGGAAGATGTTGTTGAAGACGACGGCGAAAGCCTAAGACCTAACCAAAAACTTACATGGGCTAGCGCATCCATGGAGTCAAACCCTGTGACCTGCAACCACCTGCCAATTGTTAGAAACAGGAGATTTGCATAAACTTAATAGCCGAATAACCTGTTATGCCATAAAACACCAAATTCTGATACTGTTACAGTGGCTTCGCTTACCTATAGAGGTGCCATGGTGGCCAAAGCCAACATAATCGAACACTGGTCGAACATGTATGGAAGCGGCATGGTAGCCGAGCCGTAACGCTACTGTTGTCGAAGAGAATGAAAAATTCAGTTAGGGTTCGTGGGGTCATTACCCTAAACCGGTTTTGGAGGATCATGACCGTAGATCCTGAACCCTGAGATCCGATGGTGGATAGTAGAAAAAGTGTCTGTTATTAACCTGAAATTCCATGCGATGGGTACAAAACATAAATATCCAAACTTAATGAATAACATAGGCAAATAAGCACAAACTCGAGGAAATCATAAAAATCATTGTTGTGATTCCGTCATGTCCCTTCAAAGTATAATAGGCAAAGGTATGATTTCCAACGTAATATTTTCCAAAATAGATTCCACTAAAGTAATTGTTGGCATAAATACCACACGATCAAACGAAAATAAAATTATATGTAATATTATGAATGGAATAATACTTAGGTCCATAGTATGTTATATAGTTTGAATGTATAATGTTCTGCATGTGTAAAATGAGTGATGAAGTTTTATATAGTGAAGTTGGAAAGAGGTAACACTCGTATTTACCATATCTAACAAATAACTATGGAATGTAATTATATGTTTGTTCATAAGTTAGGAATAAAGATGTAAAAGTATTTTTTTTATGTCGTACTAGTATGTTTGTTTCGAGCAGTATCAGAGTAGTGTTCATACACTGGGACCCAATGGGTCACCTAACATGAAAATTTTTTGTGTGTAAATGGTGCACAAAAAAGAGATAACATAGTAAAAGACAAAATGAGGAGGGGATCGACACAAAAAACACCCCAGAATGCAGGGGAACCTACACCTGAATCTCAACCAGAAATGAATCTTGAATGTGGATTCAATTGAGTGTAGATCAACACCATCAGACTAGTAGACTGCTAGAGAAACAACAACACAAAACCAGTATATTTCCAAGCACTGTGTATAAGTTACAAGAAGAAATGGTCTGGGTTAGGAGTGATAGTGGGTGCCTGATGAAAGGATAGGAAATGATACTCAAGATCCTTTCTGATAAACATAATCAAGGAGTATTACAACCCAATCCCAACAGAGGAACGCAGGAAGAAAATGAATGACAAGCTAAGGACCAAACCAATGATTGAATGGAAAGAAGCCATTCACAACGATGTAACGAGAATAGAAACTATAATGAGGCTGAGTGTCGTAATTTTTTAAAACAACAAGAAATTAAGAAATGAAGAGTGGAGTTACACGGTGGTTTTCAAAATATTAAACCAACTACGTTTAATGGAGAAGCGAAGGAGGTGGTTGAAGCTTTATTGATTAATATGAACAAGTACTTTCAATTTTATGAGTACAGTAGAAATCTTAAAGCCAAGTGCCATCTATCAATTGAGAGAGAAGGCCACCTTGTGGTGGGAGGAAGTCAAGAATGTCTGCAGCATTGAAGACCAGGACGTGACATGGGATGAGTTTCAGCAATACTTTAACGAAAAATATCTAACATAATGTTTCTATGATGAAAAGTCCAGAGAATTCCATGATTTAAGGTTGGGTCAAATGACAATGGACGAATATATAACCAAGTTCACTTCATTATTGAGATATGTTCCTTATTTAAGCGATGAAAAGGCTAAGGTTCAACGATTCTTGTGTAGTTTTCCGACCCACATGAAAGAGAAAATTGAGTTCGTGAATCCAAGGACCATGGACGAAGAAATTTGAAAAGTGAGAATGTGTTACCAACAGTCCAAGGCAAAAGGAGAACTAGGAAAAAAATTGGCAGCCAAGAAAAGGGCAGAAAAGTAGTTCAAATTTAAAAAATGCTAGGACTAATAACTTTAAGAATTTTGCAAGGAATTCAATGACAAAATAGTTCGGAAGAAAGCATCAAAGAACCCGTTGGCCTATGGAATAAAAGTCCACAGAGGCTTCTAGAAAACCTAAACAAGGACAAAACCAAAAGCCACCTCTATAGTGTTGGGTGTGTGGTGAGGCTCACTATTATAAGAACTTCCCATAGCGGGGAAGGAATGATACAGTAGCTAATCTAAAAGAAGCCTCTACAGTGGGTGATGTAGCTTGGAACATACCTAGAAATGATGCATCTTTGGAGGATCGGTAGGCAGGTTATCAACCGACAATGATAGAACTGGAAGGTAAGTTACTTTGACAACCTGTTTCTATTTTGGTTGACCCAGGTGCCAGTTTAAGTTACGTAAACCCCAGAATAGTAGAAATTTGTAAATTACAAAGTCAGAAATTCAAAAATCCCAGTCTGGTACAGCTAGCCAAGGGGAAAAAAAGAAAATTTTGTGCAAAAATCCCAAACTATACATTGGAAATTGGAAACCAATAGTTAAATCTGGATCTGAATGTACTACCTTTGGGATCCTCTTATGTACTACTGGGCATGGATTGGTTGGAGAAACACTGGAAATTGGTAGATTGTAAAGAGAATATTATATATTACAAAATGCAATATGGAACTCATCAAGAAATACAAGGAATCAAGAAACCTATACAATTTCATCCTATCACAGCCTCAGAAATGAGTAAGTGTATTATAAAAGGATGTCAGATATATGCCATTCATGTGGATTTTTCTAATTTGAAGGAGAAAACCCCTATGCTAGAAAGTATACCAGTAGTACAAGATTTCATGGACGTGCTTCCAGAAGATATAGCAGGTTTACCTTCAAGAAGGGACATCAATTTCACTATTGAATTGATGCCAAGAGCACCACCAATTTCAAGGGCACCATATCGAATGAGTGTAACAGAGCTAACCGAACTGAAAATGCAGCTGCAAGAGTTGTTGGAGAAAGGGTATATTCGACAGAATGTGTCCCGTTGGGGAGCACCAGTTTTGTTTGTAAATAAAAGGGATGGAACCATTCGAATGTGCATGGACTATAGGCAACTCAATAAATTAACAGTTAAAAATAAGTATCTGTTGCCACGGATAGATGACCTGTTTGATCGAGTGAATGGGGCAACTGTGTTCTCGAAGATAGAACTAAGATCTCGATATCACAAAATCGAAATTAAGGACAAGGATATATGCAAAACTGCTTTTCGTACCCGATATGGGCATTACGAGTTTGTAGTTCTACCATTTGGTTTAACAAATGCACTGACAAAATTTATGAGGCTGATGCATGGCATATTTCATTCCTTTTTGGATAGATTTGTTCCGATGTTCATAGATTATATTTTGATTTATTCAAAAAGCATGGAAGAGCACAAGGATCATTTAAGGATAGTATTAGAGATGTTACGAAGACATCATATGTACACCAAGTTCAAAAAATGTGAATTTTTCAAGGAAGATATATAATATCTAGGCCATGTCATTCTGCTGAAGGAATAGCGGTCAATCCAGAGAAAATTAAACTCTTATGGAATGGCGAGTACCCAAAAATGTGGCAGATATCCGATCCTTTATGGGGTTAGCTAGATACTATCGATGGTTCATTGAAATATTCTCAAAGATTTCATTCCAAATTACATCTTTGCAGAGAAAGGGTAAAGTATTTAAATGGACAAGTGAGTGTCATAATAGTTTCGAAATGTTAAAAAAAATTTTGACCACAAACCCCGGTGTTGAGGGTAGTTGACCCCAAAAAATAATTTGAGGTCTGTACCGATGCTTGTAAAGAAGGAGTGGGGGCAATTATATTGTATGAAGGAAGAGTGGTTGCCTAGGAATTGAGAAAACTAAAGGAGCATGAACAACGATATTCAATCTATGCTTTAGATCTGACAGCAGTAGTGCATGCACTGCAGGTATGGAGGCACTACTTGTAAGGAGAAAGATTTTTGTTAAAAACTGATCAAAACAGCTTAACTAGCTACTTTAAGCAAGAAGATTTAAATGCTAGACAAGCAAGGTGGAATGCCTTCCTAAGTGAATTCGATTTTGATATACAACATGTAAAAGGTAAAGAAAATCGTGTGGCAGATGATTTAAGAAGAAAATTGTTTTTTTTTTTATGGACTCTGCTATAATTAAATCGAATGAAAATTTTTAGATCAGGTAAAAGAGGAAGCCGAGAAGGATCCAAAATACCGATTTTTATGGCAACAAGTGGATGAAGCCATAAGACAAGATAAACCTTATGACTATGAAATTAACAAGGACCAATGGTTAACCTTGAAGGGAAAGTTATATATCCCAAACTGAATGAGTTCAAAAGAATTAATCATGGATGAGTATCACCGCAGTAACTATGCAAGACACCCACAATACCAGAAAATGCTAACAACAAATAGAAAATTATATTTCTGGCATGGTATACAAAGGAATATTGCGAAATACTTAAACAAATGTCTGGAGTGTCAATAGGTTAAGGTGGAGCATCAACACACAGTCGGATTTCTACGACCTATACCAGTGCTTGAATTGAAATGCTAAGTTATATCCCTATATTTTATTACTGGTTTACCAAGGTCAAAAAGGCACAATGACTCCATTATGGGGGTGGTTGATAGATTGAGTGAGGCAACACATTTCATACCCATACATTCTACTTACAAAACTCTGCAAATAGCATATATCTTCATGAGGGAAATTTTTAGACTGGATGGCATTCCAAAGAATTTTATATCAAATAGAGATTTGAATTTTACTTCAGCATTCTAGAAGACCCTATTTATAGGTTTGGGAACCCAAATAAATTTCAGCACCCGCTTATCATCCGCAGATGAATGGACAAACTAAGCGAGTGAACCAAATCTTGTAAGATATTTTGTGCATGTACTTGATGTAGTAGCCAACGAAATAGGAAGAATATGTACACTTGGTAGAATTTGCATACAATAATGGTTACCAAGAGTCTCTTAAGATGAGCCCCTTTGAAGCTTTGTACAGACGACGGTGTCGTAGTCCTATCAATTGGAGCAACCCTGAAACCAAGTTGATGCTTGGACTGGAGATGTTGGCTGAGCTGGAATCAGAGGTAAGGAAGATCTAACAAAATCTGAAAGAATCTCAAGATTGACAGAAGGTATATGTAAATAAGAAAAGAACTTATCAAGAATTTTAAATGGTTTATCATGTTTATGTAAGGATTAAACTGAAGAAGACAACACTAAGGTGTACCTCCTGTGCCAAGTTAGCTCCTAGGTTCTGTGGACCTTTCCAAATATTGGAAAGAGTGGGACCTGTGGCTTATCGATTGGCTTTACCCAACCATATTCTGGTGCACAATGTGTTTCATATATCCTTAATAAAATGAACGTGCATGACCCAAAGCATGTAATCCACTAGAAAATCATTCAGGTAGGGTCATATTAAAAATCGTATCTTAAAATAATAAGTTTTATTGGAATTTAACTCAAAGTTTTGCTGAATGCAGGTCAAATCAGACGGTGAATTTCTAATCGAACCTCACTATATACTTGATTGGAGAGAAATCATGGTCGAGAGGTGAGCCATCACCCAGGTTAAAGTGCAGTGGAAGAAATTCAGCTCGGATGAGGCTACCTGGGAAGATGAAGGATTTGTTTGTGAGGCTTATCCAAAATTTTTTGCTAAGCTAGAGTGAAACACTGAGGACGATGTTTACTCCCAGGGGGGAAGTTGTGACAGTTGTCTTAAGTGCTAATTATTTGTTATGTTATTTATTTTTAAAGAGACTAAAACATTTATTTCTTTTGAGAAAAGGATTACATGGTAAACATAAATTAATTATGTTTTGTTGAAATAAATTTTAATTATGGAATAGTGGTTCGATAAAAAATTTTAAAAGACTGACGGTAAAAGTATTTCGAGAATTGAGAGTGGTTGAACAGAAAAATATTTAAAGATAGTTACCTTTCCTCTGGGGATAAACGTATATCCCAGTGGGGAAAATGGGTTTTGTTCTATTTAGTGACTAAGTAAAGGAAGGAAGAGAGTGATGATTTCCTGAGCTGGTGGTGACCAGTGGAAGCACTCAACATTCCTGAATCCTGGAAAAGAAGAGTATTGGACTTAGGGTCCCGAGGTCTCTTCTAGAATTTTTGTCAACCTACTCATCTCAGGTGTGGAGCACGGGAGGAGATGAGGACATAATCACCTCTCTCATGGTAGGGAGGACATCATCAGCAAAATCTGAAGTGAGATAAGTATACAAACTTACTTAATACAGAAATGTTTAGACAGACTTATTTAGCACAAAAATGTTTAGACAGACTTATTTAATACAGGAATGTTTTTGGAGAGAATTATTTTAATACATAAATTGTTTCTTGACATTATGGAATGAATAATTTTATCATGTGCATGTTGAGGATAAATTATATCTTTCTTTCTTGTATTCTATTCCAGACTTTACTGTGGAACTGATATAATTATGTGGGTTGTGTAACAAAATTAGATATATATTGAATTTATAGCCTGAATTTGAAGGAAAACATAGTGTGAACCATAACCACTATACCAAAATAAAAAAAATGGAAATAAACAACTAGAAATATAAACCATAAGAACTGTTAGTTCAGGGTCCAAGGCCAAAACCCTAGACCCCAGAATTGGTTGTTTTTTTGTAAGATATTGTATACACGAACAACATAGTTGTATAAAAGCTCCAAAAACTCAGATGCTCTAGACATATCCATTTAACCAAAGATATGTAAAGAAAATAGTAAAGAAATGGAACGAAAATCCCTACACGAATGAAAGTCATATATATTAAAACTCTGAAGAAAGCATTCGCAGTGAAACTCAAAAGTGTAGCAGTCAATAAAAAGAATAATAGATACATGTGAAAGTTTTTCTCTGCACGATTATTATAGAGAAAATAACTAACTCTACACTGACAATAAGGGTAACGAGCTCTTTGAGATAATATGAGTATTAATTAATAAAGACCAGCAAACTATAGCGAATAACAATACACATAAATCTTAACAAAACAAAATTGTTCATTGCGGCATTTCTTGTGCAGAAGTGAGCCATACTTAAATAACAATCAAGATATGTTTACCAAGAATTCGAGAGCCAAGCCATTAAATATAGCAAAGATTAAAACATTAATTGACAATATTATAGAGGAATCTACCCTCTCAGGCGAGGCCAAGTACTCAACAGTTAACCAGGAGTAAAACCCTTAAAATTTTACAGAAAAGGTTCAATATATTGCACACTGTCAATTTTGTACAGGGTAAAGCCCTCGAACACAAGGAAATCAAACAAGCGCCATTCCATTGCCTTAAAACTAAATTATATAATTTATACAATGCCATGAAGAACCACAGTGCCAAATCTAGAGGGCTTACTCTTGAAAATTTTAAGTAATAGATGGAGAAGTCGGTACCTTTAAAGGGATGGTAGCATGGTCAATGAAAAATGAAGCACACCCTTGAAAGGAAAAGTTGCAGCAAACCCTCATTAATAAGTTGAGTAAGTTACCTGTGCCAATAAAAATAAATACAAGAGTGGAAAATCTATATACTCCAACTGTTAAAGAGGAAATTATCCATGCAAAAGAAAAACTATATATATATTACCTGGTCAAGAAATTATTTGCAGGGTAAGTATGTAATACTTCCAAGGAAATAACAGGAGTGAGACCCAGAATTACCAAGCTATTATTTGTTCAACTAACGAGTAGCAAGCTTAAGGGTTGAGCTTGAGGGCTTACCAACTAAAGGGAATGGGCAAATGTTGTTGAAGATGGCGGCGAAAGTGACCTGCAACCACCTGCCAATTGTTAGAAACAAGAGATTATCATAAAATTAATAGACGAGAAACCTGTTATGCCATAAAACACCAACTTCTGAGACTGTTACAGTGGCTCTGCTTACCTGTAGAGGTGCCATGGAGTCTAAAGCCAACAAAATCGAACATTGGTCGAACAGGTATGGAAGCGGCGTGGTTGTATAGGCACAACGTTGTCGGAGTCGAAGAGAATGGTGAATTCAATTAGGGTTGGCAGGGTCATTACCCTAAACCGGTTTTGGAGGATCGTGACTGTAGATCCTGAACCCTGAGAGCCAAGGGTGGATAGTATCACAGGTGTCTGCCATTAACCCAAAATCCCATGTGAGGGGTACAAAACATAAATATCCAAAATTAATGAATAGCATACGAAAAATAAACACAAACCCAAGGAAATCATAAAAATCATTTTCATGATTTCATCGTTTCCCTTGAAATTTTAATAACCTAAGGAATGATTTCCAACATAATATTTTCCAGCACATATTCCACTAAAATAATTGCCAGCATAACTATCGCACAATTAAACCAAAATAAAATTATATGTAATATGTCGAATGGAATAATAGTTAGGTCCATAGTATTTTATATAGTTTGAATGTATGATGTTCCGCATGTGTAAAATGAGTGATGAAGTTTTATATAGTCAAGTTGGAAAGAGGTAACACAGGTATTCACCATGGCTAACAAATAACTATGGAATGTAATTATATGTGTGTTCAGAAGCTAGGAATAAAGATGTAAAAGTATTTTTTTTTATGTGGTACTGGTATGTACATTACAGTTTGGAGTTTGAATGTATACCTAATTATTTTTTTATTGAAATCTAAAATGATTTCTTTTTAAAAATATTTAAAATTTAAATTTGACATGTTGTATTATCAAATTCCAATTGTTTGGATTTTTTTTAATGAAAATTTCATGTTAAGAGGCAAGTAATCTTTTATTATTATAAAAGTAAAAAAAATTCCCTCACTTAAACCAAGTGGGTGGAGCATTATTAGTGATATTTTCCTTCTAGTTTTGATGCTTGGATTCATCACCTCTAAAACCACCTTTGATGTTAACTAAAACTTCGAGCTCTAGTTAGAACAAGTGCTCAAGGCCCAACTCCAATCACTTCATGAGAATCTAAATGTTATGCTTTTCCACTCGGCACTTGCTTTTACTTTATGTAGTTTATTCTATGGTAGATTTTAATAGTTTTCCAGTGTTAATTTATTTTATTTTGAATTATTAAAACTATTGTTAGTGGAAAAAGGTTTTATTTCCCTAGAGGAAAATTGAGATAGGACATTGCATGAACAATTGTTTTCTTTGTTATTGTATAAAAAAAGTTACTCACCAGTTTATTTATAAAGAAAATTACCGATAAAATGAGAAATATTAAATCAAACTTAGAAGTCTAACCAAAAAATCCACAAAAAAACATGAAAAAACAGCCTGAAAATGAAAAGTGTTGATGATGGAAGTAAAAGCCATTTTTTTTTGTTGAAAAAAACCCTAAAAGAGAAAAGTGCTGATGTTGGAATAACACACACACACACACACACACATATATATATAATTCAACTAGGTGTTTGATAGGGGTGGTTGATAATCCTTTTCTTGCTAAGAGGGAGTGTTAAAAAAATGCAGTAATAAATTCTCAATTTGATTTTTCCTTGATTAAATTGAGAAAATTTAAATTTCCATATCAACAGACAACTTAGATGTAGCTAACTAAGGTGGCATGGCTCTTGTCACTCATTTAGCTCAGTAAATTAAAGTTGGAGGAGTTAGAGTTAAATTAAGCATGTGTGATTGTTAATTTGTAGCAATCAAAGTCTATTATCTCAGGTTGCTTTCAGTTAAACTAGTTCTAATTGTTGGAGGAACTAGTGGAAGGTTAATTGGGTAGTGGGACTTCACTGAAACTCAATGATCATTTAGTTAATTTATCAATCGTATATATGTGTGTGTGTGTGTGTTATGGAACTCACAACACTTTATCGTGTCGTTCTTCGGCTTCATGGTGTTGTCCTTTGCTTATGGCTTTGGTAGGTTATCTTGGGCCGCGATGCCTTAGCTTGTCCTTTGTTATGTGGTTTTGTGGCACCTTTCCCTTGATTTTGATTCGTAGATGCAAAGTCTTTCTTCTTCTGTTTGAATTTCTGGTCAATCTTAGCAGCATACTAGTATGATGTACCGAGCGAGGAGATGTCGAGGAAATCCATTTCCTCTTGAATGTATCTATGCATATAATTTCAGTACTTTAGCACCAAATTTTTCTTTGAATCATTAATACCCAACTTTGTGCACAGGGTATGGAACAGATTCTTCAGCTCATGTACATCTTGACCCCTTTGTCGCCGCAGCATAGTCCATTATGGACCTGTACTCATAGCTCCCCACGGGATAATATTGTTCCTTGATGGCATCTCGAAAATAATTCCAAGTGGGTACGACTGAGAATAGAGAGGGTTCCCCCTCATCCTTTTTCTCACGGTAGGTTTCCCACCAGTCCTTGACATGGCGGGTAGCTTTAAGGAGTGTAAAAATAATCTTCTCCTAGTCGAAAAAGTCATGAACTAAGAAATATCCTTCTAATAGATTCAACCATCTATCTACAGTGTCTACATATATTTGGCCCTCAAATGTGGAAATGACAAAGTTTACTTGTACCTTAAATTGAGTTGTGCCTCAAGAGTGGCTGTTGGATGCAGATGTGCCGCCAGTGGGCAGTCGTTGAAGGGTCTGGGCAATGTTATCCATCATCCCGTTCCTTTGTTTTTCTAGGGCCTCCTTGAGTTTTGATAGGATCTCCTGCTCCCTCATCTTTTCTTTCGTCCCCCATGGGCGGTTGTCGAGGTTTGCGAGGCTGATCTTGCAAAATTTCAACTAGATCAAGCCCTAACTCCTCATCCCCTGACCTTGTTGGGGACATGGAAAGAGGGATCGAGAAAGAGAAGACCGCTCTGATACCACTGATCTAGATTTATTAAAGAATGCAGTAGAATACACATATAACCATAAATATCAAATGTAGCAGAAATAACACTTCATTTCATTGATATCAAAGAACTAAAATCTATTAATAGACAAAATGGAAATAAACTAGCTAGGGCGCTGGTAGTTATTCTCTCAGAAGAGATGTGGTGACTACATGCCTCTAAACTCTGTGTTACAATGAGACTCGAAGGCCTATATATTATTAAGAAATAATGAAAAACCGTAAATATCTAAAAGCCTAACCTTAGGAGATGAAACGCCAGAACATGGGCCCCGTCAGGATAAATTGGTAGATCAATTTCCCAGGGTCATAACTTTAGCATACCATCTATGTTTGACACACATGATACATTGTTAGAAAGATCTATCTGAGAACCACAACTATTGATTGTGAATATAATTTTTGGAACAAAATCATATTTGTCAGAAAAG
The DNA here is from genome assembly GCA_034641835.2 of Pinus albicaulis. Lineage (NCBI taxonomy): Eukaryota > Viridiplantae > Streptophyta > Pinopsida > Pinales > Pinaceae > Pinus > Pinus albicaulis. The sequence continues at coordinate 988,173,717 of CM076579.1, read as the reverse complement.
TGATGCCCAACAAATGTCATTTAGGGCCTTAAAATGGCTACAGAAGTTCAGGACCCGGAAAACTACTAAAAATAGTAAATTGTGCCATTATTAAGGAAACTGAAAAATTGAAAGAAACAGTGATGGGTCCCAAGTGGAATAGGCGGGTGGCCACCAATATCCACCTAGATCAGATTACCACAATATGCTCACTTATCCCTACTTTAAATGCATCATGATAAAATGAAACAAATACATTCTACTTCTACCGATAAGAGCATGTTAATATTTAAAAGAATCTTCGCGGTTATCACCATGTATTTTCATAAGAAGGAGGGAATATTTCCAAAGATAAACACCTCAGTAACTATTATTTCCTTGCACAAGATACATTCCTTTCCAAAATAATAACCACGACACTACCCATATTATTTTAAAGAAAAACTAGCACAATATCTATGATCTTTGTGTGTCTAAACACATATTTGTTTTCAAGGAAACTATCACAATAGCTATTTTTTTTCACATGAAAATACATGTTTCTTCTTCAATAAATCTATCACAATTAGCTATCCTCAATTAGCTATCCTTTTGTATATGTAAACACATTCTTTTTTTCAAGAACTTAATGCAATAACTATTGTTTTTTGGATGTAAACACATATTCTTCTATCCAGAAAGAAACTAACACAATAAAAATTATTCTGAACACATATTCTGTTCCAATAAATCTAACACTATAGTCAATACTTCTATGTATATAACCATATAATATTTTCATTAAAACTAACATGGTTCTTACCCTTGTATGCACATGATTCATTTGCAACTTTTAAAAAAGAAATAACTTTAATTATTACCACTTCATGCAAAAAAATTTATATGCAAGATTTCAAGAAAATATTCTGGACCCTTATCATCCCATGCACAAGAATTCACATGCATCTTTCCCAGAAAATAATTTCTATTTTTATCAATTCATTCACAAAATTCATATGTAACATTCCAAGAAAATAAACTTGATTCTTATTATTTCATTCTTTCATGCACAAGATGCAAATGCAATATATTTCAAAAGAGCATGGTTACTTATCTTTCATGACCAAACCAATCAACCCCATCCAAAATCGAATCGATTGAGTTATAATAGTATAGCCTTGCCTAACACTACTGAAAAATTCATTCTTCATATAAACTGTTGGTTGATGTCCTATTTTATTCGAAATAATGTCAACGCTTCTTCCCACCTACACAGGCCTTAAAATATTATTCTTCATACAAACTGTCGGTTGATGTCTTATTTTAATCGAAATAATGTCAACGCTTCTTCCCACCTGCACAGGCCTTAAAATATTTTCAGCAAGATCTTACTAAGAATTCGATTCTTGAATGCTCATATGTGCATTTAATTATGTTCATGTCTGAGTATTATAATGGCCAATTCAAACCTTAAATCGCCAATCATGGTATTCAATTAAAGAAAAAAAAAATGAACACTGACTTGATGGAGACTTCTTCAAATGCCTCTCGGTACATAATAATTATAGATTTGCAGATATCAATAATATTTTTGAGATGGTTTTTCCTCAGCTGTAACACTGATCACATAAAACTACGATTTTTTTCATACTGATTTGATCCCTCTCCTCCACACACCACACATCCAACCATTTTCTTTGCCTGATTTAGATTAGTTACCAACTAATTCATAATGGTTCTTGATAACCAACTATCCGTCAAACGTTAAACATGGTAATTAAATTCCAACGTCTCTGGGGTTTATAGGGATATTACAGGAACTTTCTAAACCTATTCTATAGACTCCTACTATAACTAAGTTTAGTAGGTAAAATTCCATGGCTTCTGCGAAGGAATATGCAATATGCTAACCGATTTGGATACATTGCTCTTTTTTAATGTAGAAACTAAGTCAAAAACTAGATAGAGATTAAATAGCCATATCCACTTAAGTCACGTGACCTCAAAGATGGAGTATAAAGCAACGTCTTTCAAGAAAATTCAAAATTGAAGGCCACCACCGTACCAATGATATTCGGGAGTTTTCCTCTCAAATCCAACAGTCGCATATATAAGAGTTGGAGTTGTTGTTAAGAGGAACGTCAGGTTCAACAGTAATGAGTTCCAAAGTTTCACCAAGAGATGCTTCTATAAATAGTAACTAGTGCAATACACCAGATACTAAGTATGATAATGAGATTGATAAGATAACATGCGCATGCATCGAGAGTTTTCACAAATAAATGAGGTTGCAGAAGCAACAGTCTTAGCGTTATCAGACTATGCTGGTGAGGACTATGTTTATGCTTATTTACATCGATGGGATGGACAACATTTAGCTCTACATCAAGTATATGACCTTTTCTATCTATCTGGATCATTTAGGTTATCAGATATACAGGTTGTTTAATTTGAATTTCTTTCAAATCCATATATATATATAGAGAGAGGTTGTTTATTTGAATTTCTTTCTTTCAAATACCGTAATTTATATATATAGAGATAGATAGATATATATCATTTTCAAATCCATCGATTTTGTATATCATATAGATGACTATTTTTATCGATCTGGATCATAAAGTAATCCTGAACAAAATTATTCAATTTTATTTAAATGGATAATAAGTTAATTTTGGATCCTTACATACTTGAATAGAATCATGAGCAATCGTGTGGAAAAACTACATTCATTTTTTGGAAAATCTCAGTAGGGTCTTGGAACATGTGTTTAGCCATGCACAAGTTAAGGGGCAAGAAATCAACTGGTCACTAAAAGTTGAGAGTACCAATTTTTTTGCTTAGGCACTAGAAATAGGAATTGGGAGACATGTTGCAACAATAAAATGGCCAATAATAGAGGTGTGCAAGACAACTGAAATCATTAAAAATCTCCTTTTAGGATAAGATTACTGGCATAAACATTTAGAATTATCTCGACCATTAATGAGAATTTACGGTTTTGTGAGTGATATCCATCCCCGCATTATTAACGATAATGTGTTATTTTCATTTTGGTAATTGGTGATCACTTTGTTAGTAAATGATGAGAATAATTGGCAGTTAACCATGTCCATTGATAAATTCACATATTTTCTTATTTTATTTATTTTTTTGGGTCAAGAGGTGCACTTTAATGTTGTGTTGTATTGATGTTGTAAGGTAAACATAAATATTTTGAATTTATTTAACATAAAATAAATAAAAAATAAAAAAATAAATCATATGAGTAATTTTTTTCATAATTAAAATTATATATATAATAATAATAATAATAATAATTTTTGACATCTTCTAAATTAATATGGTAGAAATATTGTAATGTCCTTTTCAATATTTTGAAATAAAAAAATCACATGAACAAATCTCTCCAAAATTAAAATTATATATATAATTCTTGGCACTCTAGAGATGTTGTAATGTCATTTGAGATTATTATTTGGTTCGAACAAAATAAAATTTAAATTAAATTAAAAAAACATTAAATTAATAAATATAACAATTAATATGAATATTAATTATAAATATTAATTAAACCAATCTAGATCCATCTAAACTAGAGATCTACCAAGCACTGAGAGGGAAATATCAAATTTATTTTCACTATAAAAAAATATTAATCTAGATTTAATTAATAATTAAATTAAAAGACTCACTCCTCTCCAAACAAATATAATACTATTATAAATTACTTTTTATACGTAAAAACTTGTGACAATTATTGGTGATTAAATAACTTGTAATAATTATTGATAATTAAATTAAAATTTTGGTCTTATTATTTATGTTGACTTGACCTATAGAGATTTTGAACCTTGGAAGTTGTATTTTAAAATACATAAATCTTTTCAAGTAAATATAATATATTTAAATATATTATTTTTTATAATAAGATTTGAAATATCTTTTGACTTGCTTCAATTTTTAAATCAATACAACAAAATGAATTAAAAACTCAATTAAATTTTATTTATATTTATATTTAAATCATTAAGATATTTTGAAATTTAAGATTTTTATTTAATAAAATAATTTTTATTTTCAATTTACATATAAATAATCATTTTGATTATATATATATATATATATATATATATATATATATATATATATATCATTTTGATTATATATATATATATATATATATATATATATATATATATATATATATATATATATATTATTTAATTTAAAATGAAATCCAATCTTCTCCCATTACTGGGAACGTGAAACATTAAAGGTATTAGGTGAGGTGAGTGATGATGGAACACAAGGGGTACTTAGGAGAGAACTAGACCTACTTCCCATTTAGCATTAACATGATCAACAAGATATACAATATTACAATATTGAATGGTTCAAAATAAGGTAGGTATAACAAAAGGTGGCATAGCTAGATGTTTGGACGAGGATATATTTGGTTTGATATTCAAAACATGTTAATGAGAGACACCAAAACCTTCATTACATTTTTTGGGAAGAGTACAAGAAAAAAAATTATCAAAAGAAAATCTATTTACAATCTACTAGGATTCTAATTAGTTGGTTCCATGTGTCTTTATAATGGTGTATTAGTTTTTTTTTTAATTAAATTTCATTACTTCAAATAGTGTCTTACAACAAGTATCCATTATTAATGCCCATACTAGACCATAGTACTTTCACTACACTCATGGTGTCAAATTATTTCCCTTTTCCCTTGCATGCATCAATCTAGTATGCAAAATTATCAATATCAACTAAAGGTGGAGAAGCATCATGATCATCTCTATGACAATGTTTCATTTCCATTGGTTCAACAAAAATTTTAATTTCACTTTCACTATTTGAGTAATTAGACTCATGGCGTCATTTTTTCCCACTTATTATAGGCATGATTATGGTTGAGGCTCCTTCATTATCATCTGTTAGGAGGGTATCCTCTGCTTAGGGCTAAGGTGCTGCCACTAGAAGCTTATGTGATTTTGGAGGAGAATATATGTTGGTGGATGACTTTTGTTGTTGAGAGATGTTCTTGTTTTATCCTGCAAAATTATGGGATCCATTTTCTTCCTTTGGCTCCCACCATCTCCAACTACTTCTCTTCAAATTCTAGGCATAAAAAAACCCTTTTGAAAAGGGGCATGAATTTTGAAGGTGCTCAAGTTGTTGACAAGTCCTACATCTAAATTCAGTATTATCATAATCTAGTGGATTTAAATACTCATTTCCCTTCCATTTGAATATAATTCTATGTGTTTACACTTTGTTGATGTGCAATTCAACACATATGCAGAAAAATGTGATAATACCTTTTGAAATTATTTCACTATTTTTTAATGAAGAAAACTATTAAATTTCTAATACCTTCTAAGATTATGGTTGGATCCACTGGAGTGGTAATTTAGGAAGTCGTACCCATGTTGGAGTAGCTAGATACTTCATGGTGAGAGGATTGAATTCTAGGAACCATGGTTGCATCGAAACACTGACTCACCCCCAAAACTTGGATGCATGATAGAAAAAATTCTTTAAATATTATAATTTTTTAAAGAAAAACACAAAAATTCCTTTCAATAAAAATAGAAGTTCTGTATTTTGTGATCCATTTTGGTACATCTAATCTCGGATAGAAAATGTTGAGGGCCAAAATATCTTAAAATGAAAAATTATCGCTTTTGATTCATATTATGTCACCCTTATGTGCATAATAAAATTTAACATATCAGGTATTGGGATGTTTGTATATTGATCTGCCATAAATGTTGGGTCTAAGAGATATTTATGTCTTGGATAGTTGGGTCCTAGCTTGAGGGTGTCCTTGAAAGACTTGGATTTTGAAGCTGAAGTTGCTCCACTACCCTTGGCACCTCAATTTAGGTTGCAAGGAGAGATATGTAGGAATCCTTCTTAAGGAAATAATATCTAGGCAATGCTCCATATTACGTTTCATTCCATCATGAAGGAGCCACATATTACCCACACATATTCCTATAAGATTTTCTACTCTAGTCGAGAGCATGAATAATGAGTCAATTTATTTTACCATTATTATAGAGAGACCATCTAAAAAGATACCTAACAAATATTATGAATTTTATTAGGTATAAAGCCACAATTCCTTGATTTTATAGACATGAATTTATATCCTTTTAAGGAGGCAGGAATCACGATCCTAGGTCATGAGTTGCCACACTGTCCAAAACTAGAGTCGTGTTATTAATTATATTATGTCTAACATTGATGTCAACCACATGAGCTTTAGTGAACAAAACCCCAGTGATTCCATTATTTTTAATGTCTTGCTAATATACGTTGGTGATCCCTTCCACCGCAGGGCTTAAGGATCACCAAGTATGGCCCAACAACTGTTGGATTTCGCTTGTTCAATGACCCTGTGTGACATTTTAAAAATAAAGCCCCTCACAAATTTTTTGGGGAGGTTGTGATCATATTTTTGGTCTATAAGACGAACATCATACCGTGAATTCACCACAAGCTTGTCATGGTTGATGGGAGGGAGATGAAATTCACTTTCAAAGTATCATCATCCCATTTAAATTTCTTGGAACTTGACAACCATAAGAGAACCCCTATTGGTTTCTTGTCCATAACGGTGAATTTTTTATTCAGTTCATTGAATCTAAGGTTTTCATAGACCTTCAATTGTTGGCCACCCATGAAGAAGGAAGAGGGTGCCAAGGTGAAGGGGAAAAAAATGATAATAGTAGTAGAGTTCATGGTTTTGATGATTGTAAATGAAAAAAACTATCTTTATAATGACATAATGGCAATATTATGTGTTTTCAATTGTGTCTGTTATGTCGATTTTTTATGTTTAAAATGATCCTCTAGAATTACTATGTTAGCTTTACGTGTGAGTATGAGACTAAATTTTCGGTCATTGTTGGTAGTGGGCTCTTCTAGGATATCAATCTCGATTAGGTTTGTTGGCCATGGGTTCATTCTCAAAGTGTTATTCTGTCCTGTGAGTTAACCTCAATGGACATGGATTTCGTGGACACTTTACAATACTCCTTCCCATGGGTTCCTACTTATTCCTTTTTCTCTTTCAAAAAAAAATTTCCTCAGGATAAGTGGAAATTTCTTATTTAATTGGTAAACTTGGCATTTTTTCAGCTCTCGCTTCTTACTTCTTATTTTTTTCCCTTTCCTATCTTCTCTTCTTTACACGATTCTGTTAATTTTGGAAAAGGTTTCTTATTTTCTCTTTGGATAGGTGTCTCTCCTAGTTATCTAGATTTCATGTTCCTATATATTAGGTGTTTTTTTTCTCCTTAACTCTTGCTTTTGGTCTCCCCATCTTTGGGCTACTTATTGATCTCCCTTATGCATTGAAAATTCACCTCCCTCCATTGTTCTTCTATTTTCTTTCTATCATCTTGATTTAATTATATATTATATCTCTATTCCTAAATCAAGGAATCATGGAGTCTATGGGGGAAGATGAAACACAAATCTCCCCTCCATCTCCATAACACATAACTTTGTGGATTTTTTAGAAATGATATATTTTTATTCCATTTCCCTTGATATCAAGGATGGAATTCAATAGTGTGAAAGGGAGGCAGGATTTGAGTTCCATTTTATTACATATATAAATGTGGAAGCTGAAGTTGGAGGTTGGGTACTAGATACTCGTAGTACCTCTACAAGAAATAGAAGATATAAGCAAAAATTAACATCTAATCATAGTTGAAGATGACAACGAGGAAATTCTTGTTGGAGTGCTCTGAGAAACAATAGGAAATCCTACTACGTAGAGATAAGCTTCAAAGGAAAATGAATAAGCTCAATGATAGAATATCAATTATGAAGAAAAAAAATATAGTTGATTTAGAGTTCTGAACTTCAGATGAAGAAGCAAATTCTAACACAATATGATCTAGGTGGATATTGGTTTTGGTGGCCACTTGCCTATTCCTCTTGGGGCCCACCATTGTTTCTTTCATTTTTTAAATTTCCTTAATTATAGCACAATTTACTATTTTTAGCAGTTTTTCGGGTCCTAAACTTTCGGAGCCGTTTTGAGGCCCTAAACAATGTTTTCTGGGCATCAAACCTCCGGTGAATATGAGTCTGTTCTAGTCTGTTTCGCACTCAATATTTGTAGTCAACAATTTTATTCCTCAGATAGATATTTCTAACGATGTGTCATGTGTGTCAAATGGAGATAGTATGCTAAAGTTACAACCTCAAGAAATTGATGTACAAATTTACGCCGACGAGGCCCATATTCTGGCATTTCATCTCCTAGGGTTAGTTTTTGGATGCTTAGGGTTTTCCATTGTATCTCAATAATATATAGGCCTTCGAGCCTCATTGTAACACAGAGTTCAAAGGCCTGTAGCCACCACATCTCTTCTCAAAGATAATATACTAGTTCCCTAGCTCGTTTATCTCCATTCTATCTATAAACAAATTTCAGTTCTTTGATATTAATTAAATAAAGTGTTATTTCCACTTAATTTTTATATTTATCGTTATATGTGTATTTTTTTGTCTTCCTGCATAAATCTAGACCAGTGGTATCAGAGCGGTCTTCTCTTTCTCAATCCTTCTTTTCATGTCCCCAACAAGGTCAGGGTATAAGGAGTTAGGGCTCGATCTCATTGAACCTTTGCAAGATCAACCTCACAAACCTCGACAACCGCCCATGGGAGACAAAAAGAAAGATGAGGGAGCAGGAGATCCTATCAAAATATTCGTCGAGGAGGCCATCGAAAAAAAAGGAATCAATGATGGATAACATTGCCCAGATCCTTCAACGGTTTCCCACTAGTGGTGCATCTGCATCCAGCAGCCACTCTGGAGGCACAACTCCTTTTAAGGTATAAGTAAACTTTTAAATTCCCATATTTGAGGGCCAAATAGATAGAGATGTCGTAGATAGATAGTTGAATCTATTAGAAGGATATTTCCTAGTTCATGACTTTTCCGACCATGAGAAGATTATTTTTTCACTCCTCAAAGATACCACCCATGTCATGGACTCATGGAAAACCTACTGTGAGAAAAAGGACAAGGGTGAACCCTCTCTATTCTCGGTCGTACCCACTTGGAATTATTTTCGAGATGGCATCAAGGAATAATATTATCCCGTGGGGAGCTATGAGGACAGGTACATATAATGGACTACATTGTGGCAGCAAAGGGATCAAGATGTGCATGAGCTGATGAATCTGTTCCATACCCTGTGCACAAATTTGGGTACCAAAATTTCGGAGAAACATTTCGTGTTGAAGTACCACAGTTGTCTGCAAAGATACATTCAAGAGGAAATGGAGTTCCTCGACATATCGTTGCTTGGTACGACATACCGGTATGCTGCCAAGATTGAGCATAAATTCAAACAGAAGAAGCGAGATTGTGGATCTGCGAATCAAAAGCAAGGAAAAATTGCCCCAAAACCATATAAAAAGGGACAAAGCCAAGGTATGGTGGCCCAAGATAACATACCAAAGTTGCAAGCAAAGAAAAACCCCACAAAGTCGAAGAAGGACACGGTAAATTGGTGTGAGTTCCATAAGATCTCCAATAACAACACAAGTGAGTGTCGGGCCAAGCAGTCACTGGTGGCTGAGATGAGGGCTTGTGAATTGGATGCATGCTCTGACTCTGAATCAGAACCCAACAAGGGAAATGACAAAGGGAAGTAGATAATTTATGTGGATCCCAATGCCATCATTACCACTCCGAAGATCCAAAAGGGGGAACCAGAAGATCCAAAGGAGGAGGAGGATCTCTTCCACTCTCAGATGTGGGTAAAGGGTTCCCTGCTACAATTAATTGTCGACAGTGGGAGCCAAAAGAACCTCTTTTCAGCAGAGGTTGTGAAGCATTTGGGCTTGTTTACCAAAGCACACCCACAGTCGTACACCATCGGGTGGCTTCACCAAGAACAAGATCTATGTGTTCGCCAGCAGTTCCACCTTCCCTACAGCATCAAGCCCTTCACAGGTGAGGTATTATGTGACATTTTTCCTCTTGATGTTTGTGATGTATTATTAGGCTAACCATACTTATGGAAGTAAAATGTTTTGTATGAGTCTTGACCTCGCACTTTTATTGTCACTTTCGGCAGTAAGTTGTACAGGATGCCATAGGTACCACCACCTCCAGCTATCTCTTTGGTTACTACAAAACAATGCAGTAAGCTCATTTCCAAAACTGAGAAATTTTTTTTCTTAATGATCCCTCCCAGGGAAAGAAGAAGACTATGGCCATGACCTCTAGATAGTGCTCCTCCGCATGACAACAACAAACAGACAAGTTCATGGAGGAGTACGGGGAAATCTTAACCTTGCCCACACGAGTGCCTCTACACTGTCAGGTCAAGCACCCCGTCGATATGACCCCAGGTGTGTCGCTACCAAATGGACCGATCTATTAGTGCTCTATTTTGGAGAAAGATGAAATCAAGAGGCAGATTCAGGAGCTACTGCAGAAATGTCACATTCAATCAAGGTCATCCCCCTGTGGGAGCTCGATCATGTTGGTGTAGAAGAAGGATGGGACTTGGAGACTCTGTATTGACTATTGGGCGCAGAACAAGATCACTGTCTAGAATAGGTACCTAATCTCATGGATCAATGAACCTCTGCATAAACTCAAAGGGGTGAAATATTTCATCAAGATCGACTTGGAGTCTGGGTATCACCAGGTACCAGTCAAACCCTCTGATGTGTGGAAGACTACCTTCAAAGTGAAGGAGGGCCTTTTCGAATGGTTATTCATGCCTTTTGGGTTAAAGAATGCTCCTACAAACTTCACGAGGCTAATGGACAACATCTTGCAGAAATTCACCAACTCATTTGTAGTAATGTACTTGGATGACGTCCTGATCTTGAACCAATGTTGTGAAACCTACTCCAAAAATAGAAGAAAAGAGATAGAAACGCCTTAGAAATAAGCCGCTTCGAGGGGGAAACCTCCAATACATTACATGAATGAAAAATTCTTGGATGATTCAAATTACAAAACCTCATCTCTATATATAGGAGTCCATGGGGCCACAATGTAATCCTAGCTGACCTAACAATAATAATTTAAGGGCACAATAATAATAATATTAGGGTTACAAGGATACAATAATAATAATAATAAGGGGGTTACACTAACAACAATAAGGGACTATAATTGTAATATAGGGACCTAACATGCCCCTCTCCTTTAAAAAAGTGTTGTCCTAAACACTTGAGTAGCTCTGGGTGCTTCTGTATAAAATTGTCATCCTCCCATGTAGAATGTTCTGTGGGTAAGTTCTTCCACTTGATGAGACACTCTGAAATTGATCGATTCCATAGCTGTCGAGCTCTTATTTCTATGACTACTTCAAGTTCCAATATGATTTTTCCTTCGTCATCAAGTTATGGAAATATTGTTTGAACTGGAATATTTTCACCTATAACCTTCTTTGAGCATGAAACATGGAAAATTGGATGCACTTGTGATGAAGCAAGAAGCTCCAATTTGTATGCCATAGTACCAATCTTTTGCAACACCTTGTAAGGACCATATTACTTTGGCGATAATTTATTATCCTTCTTAGCTTACTTGAGGGATGTTTATTTGTATGGTTGTAGCCGTAAAAATACGCAATCTCCTACATCAAAACTTCTCTTGCTACAATGTTGATCTATCTATTGTTTCATTCGATTTTGTGCCAAATTCAGGTTGTCCTTTAAGAGTTGGAGAACTTCTTTTTGATGCTCGATGTGATCTCCCACTGCTTGAACCTTTGAATTTTCCCTTAAAGATGATGTGATGGATGGTGGATGATATCCATAAAGTGGCATAAATGGGGCCATTTTTTCTGCAGTATGGAAGGAAGTGTTATACCACCATTCAGCTATATGTAACCACTTGACCCATTTTGTTTGTTTATCATATACAAAACAACGAATATATCCTTCCAAACATTTATTTACTATCTCATTTTGACCATCAGATTGAGGATGATAAGATAAGCTATGAGCTAATTGAGTACCCAAACAAGAAAATAACTCCGTCCAAAAATTTCCAGTAAAAATGGGATCTCTCTCATTCACAATAACCCTTGGGTTTCCATGTAGCTTTTGAATTGTGTCCATAAATGTAGTAGCAACAATACTTGCTTTAAATGGATTAGATAATGCACAAAAGTGTGCATACTTGGTAAGTCTATCAACTACCACCATGATGACACTCTTTCCTTCGGACTTAGGTAAACCTCTGATAAAATCCATTGAAATCTCCTTCCAACATTAACTTGGAATGGATAAAGGTTGTAGAAGACCAGGGGTCTTAATTGTATCAACTTTATTCTGCAAGAAAACCAAACATTCCACCACAAACTTTTGAATATCAGATTTAAGGCCATCCCAAAAAAAATCTTTCTTCATCCTGTGGTAAGTTTTTAAAAATCCTGAGTGTCCTCCTAAAGGATAAGTGTGCAATTCCAAAAGAATATTTTGTTTTAGTTGGGAATTCTCACAAAGATATAAGCGATATTTATACCATAAGGAATCATTTTCCCAACTAAATGTATCATATGTACTAGGATCTTGCTGCAACTTTTGAATGAGTGTCCACACGTCTTCGGCCTTCTTCCATTCATCTCTTGCTTCGGTTATCCAATATGGTTGAATAATATAAATGGCACAAAGCAATGCTTCCACCTCTTCATTCTTTCTTGAGAGTGCATCTGCAACAACATTTAGCTTCCCTTTTTTGTATATTATTTCAAATTCATAACCCAACATCTTTGTGACCCATTTTGTTGCTCTTGAAGATAGTATTTGTTCAAAAAGTCTTTGAATATCACTTGATCGATTTTTAACCTTAATGCTCTTTATTAAACCAGCTCTCCATTGTTGTGCATCAAGTGTTATAAACATTCTTCTCATAAATAGTTTTTTGTAAATACTTTCCTTTGATTGGACCACTTTCAAAAGAAATGGGTCTTCCTTCTTGCATTAAAACAACACCAATTCCATTTCTGAGGCATCACATTCCACAATAAGGTTTTGCTTGAGTTGTAACTAAAATGGAATGCACTGAGGCACAATGCCTCTTTAAAGTGTTCCGACCTTAGATTGCTTGGTCACCTGAAGGCCATATTTCTTAATAATGTTGTTAAGTCTTTGCAGTGAAACCCATAATTCTTAAAATTTGATAATACCATAATAACCCCATAAATACTACCCTTTACTTTATGGTTGTGAGACTTGCCTATCCTCATTCCTTAATGGTTAATGATGGAAATTTTGTCGGGGTCAACCTGTATATTTTCGTGAGATACAATATGAACCAGATATTCCACCTCTTTTACTCCAAAGAAACATTTGGATGTTTTTGCATATAATTGTTTCTCATGATGGTTTGAACACCTCTCTTCCTCTCTATTAGATGCAGTCTCTAAAGGTATATTTGTAGAATTATTCTTATCATCAAAAATACTTTGTTTCCCAGAAGATTTCATTTTGAAAGTAGATTCATCAGGCATACAATCATGGAAGATTTATTAGTAATGTAAAGGTGAGGACCATAAGTATAATGAACCTCATGAGTTTGAAATGTTGTTTTCAGAATTTCTTCACTCTTCATTCTAATTTGATGATACCCTAAATGAAGATCCAATTTGGTAAAATAAATTGCTCCATGTAATTCATCCAATAATTCATCAATCACAAGAATGGGAAATTTATATTTAATGGTGAGCGTATTGAGCTCCCTATAATCTGGACACATGCACCATGATCCATCCTTCTTGTGTACCAATACTACAGGAACAGAGAAATAACTTTGACTAGGTTGAATTATACCTGCCTCTAACATTTATGAAATCATACATTAAATTTTGCTCTTTTGGACATAAGTATATCTATAAGGCCTGATGTTTGGAGGAACACTTCTTGGAATCAAATGAATAGCATGATAATGATCACGAATAGGTGGGATTCCTTTTGGAGTTTCAAAAACCTTGGAATTATTGTCCAAGAATTTTTGGAGATTTGCAGAAATAGATGATTTTGATGTTGGAACTTCTAGTGAGCATAATTGTGCAATTATGCCTCATCGTTCTTTCTTTAGAAGCTTTTTTAATTAAATTAGAGCTTATTATCTTTCCCGGCTTCCATGCAATACCCCGTAATTCGACTTCCTTTCCTTCTGAAAAAGGCTTCAAGAAAATTTCTTGAAAATTAAAAGCTACCATCCCCAAAGATTGTAACCATTGTACTCCCAGTACAACATCGGCACCTCCCATAGGAATGGAAAGCATTGGACTATTCAATACATATTCCCCCATGGTTAGCTTTATATTATGGCATTTTATAGAGCAATTTATAGTTCCTCCATTTCCAACTATCACTTGACATTTTGGTGCTGGGTATAGGAAACAATTCAATTCCTTGGCTACCTTACAATGAATAAAATTATGGGTACTACCTAAATCAATCAACACTATTACCTTTTTCTTCTTGATATGTCCTTCTATATTGAGATTTTGAGGAGTGGTAATTCCTGCCAATGCATTACACGATATCGTTGGACTCATTTCTTCCTCTTCTTGGATTGTTTCTTGGTGTATATCCTCTTCTTGTTCATTTTCTTCTTCCTCTTCACAATCTATGTAAAATAATTTATTCTCAGCAAACTTATGACCTTTAGTGTATTTGCTATCACAACTGTAGCAAAGCCCTTTTTCTATTTTTTCTTCCAATTTTTGTGGTGTCAACCTTGTAGGTTGTGGAAATCTAGGAGTAGCAACACTTCCCTCTTTACAGAAGTGAGTGGTAGGCTTCCTTGTCGCCATAATTTTACATTCATTTTTTCTTGCCAACCTGAATGCCTTCTCCAATGAATCAGGTTCCAAAATGTGAACTTCATGTTGGATATTATCCTTCAAAGTACATATGAAGAGATCAATATTGTGTTCCTATGGAATATCAGTTACCCTTATATTCAATTTTTGGACGTCCTCAATGCGCTCCCCCATTAAACCCTTTTGTTTGAGATTTATCAATTGGCTAAAGAAGGTGTCGCTATTTGTATCCTCTTAATGTGCTATCATTTCCTCCGTAAAAACTGACCAAGTGACAACTTTTTCATGGGAGCAAAGCCACCGATACCATACAAATGTATTTTGTTCTAAATGTAAAGTTGCAATGTGTACCTTTTGTGTGTTTTGCGCATTATGGAGATGAAAATATTGCTCCATCTGTAGTCTCCATGTTACAGGATCCTTTCCATCAAACTTCCTCATATCCATTTTTGGAATATGGTGGTTCTTCTAATATTGAATTTTATGAAATCGCGATTGGCACATTTATTTTGTTCTCATCAGAGTTTCCTCTACTATCTTTTTCTGTTAGGAAACATTTTTGTATCACTTTGTCAACCTTCCATGTCTGCTTTTAGATCATTCTTCATGTTCCTTTCTAAAATAATCTTAACTTCATATCATCCATCTTAATTCCATGCCATTCTTTAAACCATCCTCTTAAATTCCATACATTTATTCAAACCATCATCTGTAATTCTTCTTTCTTTAAAACTTCCATGTCCCATTTTGTGCTCTGTGAGCGAAATTTTGTTCACACTTATCACATAATTTTGATATGTCATGTTTCCATTCTTTATCTTCATGAGTCATAATAGAGCCTTATAAAGGCTTAATGGGTATTGAATTCTTTTTAGGGACCATTTGAGAATCGAATACTGATATCTATTCTATAATATTCCTTTGGAATCAATTCAACTTGATTCTTGAAACAAGACTTACGCAATTTGGAAAAAAAAATACACACCTTTTACTTGCTTTTGAGGAGATCAATATTGAAATTGAATTATCTATAGACTTGCAGATCCTCAATATCTGAAATTTGGCCCTGTAGTATTCCTCTAAAGCTTCTTTCAAATGTCATAGGTCTGATCTGATTTGGATTCTTCAAGGAAAATTTATGTCCAATCTCCCACAATGACCCAATTTTGGACTGGTTCAGTAGAGAAAATTTGTACGACTTGCCATGTATCACTATTTCCTCCTTTGGCTCTAAACTTGATAGATCGAAAACTGCAATCCATGTACTTGTGTCCACTTTTTACATCATTCCAATCCGATGATGAGAGAGAGATCTATGAATATTCTCCCATGATCACCTCTTTGAGATGAAATTGAGAAGCCTCAAAAAGCCCTAACTTCCACAAATCATATCTCCAAAAACATTGTGAACCAATATTTGAAATTTTGCGACAATGTTCCTTAGGATTGTGGCTTCACACTCTAAAAATTTCAGCTTCTGAACATTTGTATAAAAAAATTTATTACGAAAATACCACGATGACCTGTTTAGGTTAAATTCAGGAGCCTGCAAAATGACCTAACATGCACAGATCACATCTTCGAAAATATTGCGAACCAAGCTCTGAAATTGTGCAAAGATGTTCCTCAGGATTTTGGCTTCGAACTCTAAAAATTTTATATTCTAAACCTACGTAGACAAAATGTTATAGCGAAAATGCAACAATGACCTGTTTGGAGCAGTGAAACCCTAGAATCTCAAAGCTCTGATACCAAATGTTGTGAAACCAGCTCCAAAAAGAGAAGAAAAGAGATATCAACACCTTGTAAATAAGACACTTTGAGGGGGAAACCTCAAATACATTACATGAATGAAAAATTCTTGAATGATTCAAATTACAAAACCTCTTTCTATATATAGGAGTCCATGGGGCCACAATGTAATCCTAGTGGGGCCACAATGTAATCCTAGGTGACCTAAAAATAATAATTTAAGGGCACAATAATAACAATATGGGGGTTTCAAGGGTACAATAATAAAAATAAGGGGGTTACACTCACAACAATAAGGGACTATACTAGTAATATAGGGACCTAACAGCCAAACTTGGGAAGAGCCCCTCCACCACATCCCAGAGGTCCTCTAAACACTGTGGTAACACAAGTTGTGTGCCAATTTGGAGAAGTGCACTGTTGGCATGACCCAAGTTCAGTATATGGGATACATTATTGATGAATGGGGGGTGCATGTGGATCCAACCAATATCCAAGTAATTCGGTATTGGTCGGCCCCAACCACTTTAACAGAGCTTCGTAGCTTTCTGGGTCCTGCTAGTTTCTACCATAAGTTCATATTGGGATTCTCTCATATCACTTGGCCCTTGAGTCAAGTCACCAAGGGAGGAGGGAAAGAAAAATTATTTTGGTTGGAATCTCAACAGAAGGCATTCATAGAATTGAAACATCGCCTCTGCTATGCCCCAGTGCTCACATTACCAGATATTAAACAACCATTTTAGATTGAGATAGATGCCTCTCACTATTCTATTGGGGCAGTTCGTACTCAATAGGAGCATCCAGTGGCATATCACAGTGAGACATTTTTGGACAGAGTCTGCAAGTATCCCTCTTATGAAAAATAAATGTATTCCATTGTGTAGACATGCCGCCAATGGAAGCATTACATTTTGGGGAAGGAAATGGTCATCCACATAGATCACCGACCCCTCTAGTTCATACAGACACAAGGGCTATTTCAGAACGATCGCCATCAAAAGTGGTCCACATATCTACAACAATTTCATTTGAACATCAAGTAAAATAAGGCCAGAACCAATAATCTTGCAGACTACCTCAGCCGACCACCAATTGTGGCGCTAACCACCATTCTCAACTCTTGTGGGCACGAGACTTTTGATTGGCCTCTTCTCTACAAGAGCGATCTGGAATTCGACCACACATACAAGACACTCTTCGAGGGTACGCTAGTTCCAAATTTTCACCTTGGACACCTTTGTGTTCCTTCAAGCAAGCGTGCCAAGATGATTTAGGAAGCACACTACAGTCGAGTCGCTGGGCATTTCGGGGTTGAGAAAATAGTGGCAGTACTGCAGAAGTATTTCTATTGGCCGAACCTTCGACAAGATGTTGGGAAGTACATCAGATCCTACACTTCTTCCTCCATTGCAAAATCTACCATCAAGAAGAGAGGCCTCTATACTTTGCTACGTACCCCTAATCTACCTTGGGAATCCATCTCCATGGATTACATGTCGAGACTTCCATATATTAAGCATGGAAATGATTTTTTTTTGTGGTCGTCGACAGATTCTCAAAGGTGGCCATTACGTCGGCCTGCAAGAAGAATATCACAGTAGAAGCCACTGCTAAAATATTCTTTGAACGATTGTGCGTGCACTTTTGGATCCCACAATATATCATCTCAGATAAGGATAGCAGGTTCCTCAACACATTTTGGTCTAGCGTATGGTCAATGCTGGAGACCAAGCTCACAAAGTCCATAACTTTCCATGCCCAAACTGATGGCCAGATAGAGGTCGTCAACAAGATGATTGTACATATTCTACACATATACCATTCAAATAATCCATACACATGGGATGAGAGCCTTCCCTATTTACAACATATTTATAATTGGGCTCTCCACAACTCAACCAGCCACAACCTCTTTCAGGTGGGCCTCGGGTTCCAGCCACTATGTCTCATTGACGTAGCCATGCCATTTGTGGCTACTCAGGCCGATTCAAATCATGTCCAGTCTGAATCTAACAAAGAGAACAACTTCATTGAGCACATTTACTACATCCGCCAGCAGGTTCATGACATATTGGATAGAGCCAATGCTAAGTACAAGCAACGATATGATCAACATCAGGTATCACACCACTTCCAGGTGGACGACAAAGTATGGCTACATTTGCAGAAGGAGCGCCTAACTGGACCCCACCGCAAGATTCGTCCATTCTAATATGGGTCGTACATGTCCAGATGGATATCAGTGGCCACCCACCTATTCCATTTGGACTCGCACCATCAATTCTTTCATTTTTTCACTTTAGCGCATCTTACTATTTTTAGTAGGCTTTTGGGTCCTGCACTCTCAGATTCGTTTTGGGGCACTAATGATCCAGGTAGATATTTGTGGCCACTCACCTATTCCATTTGAACCCCCACCATTAGTTCTTTCCATTTTTAAGTTGTAGCACAACTTACTATTTTTAATAGTTTTTCATGTCCTAAAATTTTGGAGTCCTTTTAAGGCCCTAAACAACGTTTTTTGGGAAAACCGAGAAAAAAATGGGTCCATTGACCAATTTTTCTCACACCAAAAGTTGTAGTCCTTGGATATATCATTCCAACAAGCTATTGATCATGTAAAACGGAGATCGGATGCCAAAGTTACGTCCCTAGGAAGTTGAAACAACAATTTACCCAAATGGGACCCACAGTTTTGGCACTTCATCTTCTAGGGTTAAGTTTTTGTACATTTCGGGTTGTACATTGTTTGTCAAAAATAAATAGGCCTGCGAGCCTCATTGTAACACAGTGGAGGGCCCTATAGCCATCACATCTCCTCTTAGAGATACGCTACCAGTGCCCTCACTCGCTCATTTCCATGATGTCTGTAATAGGTCTTCGAGCCTCAATGTAACACAGTTCAGTGGCCTATAGCCGCCACATATATTCTCATAGATAAGCCTACCAACACCCTATCTATTCATTTATATTAAAGAATATTTCAGTCATTTGTTTTTAATAAATTGGAGCATTCTTTCCGCTGCATCTTTGTGTTTATGTTTATATGTGTATTCTATTACGCTCCTGCATAAATCTAGATCAGTGGTATCAAAGTGGTCTGCTCTTTCTCTATTTTTCTTTGCATCTCCGCAGCACGGTCAAGGTATAAGAAGATTGGGCTTGATCTGGTTGAACCATTGCAATATTAGCCTCGCAAACCCTGACCACCCCCATAGTGGAAGGAAAGAAAGACGAGGGAGTAGGAGATCCTATCAAAATATTGCTTTGGGAGGCCCTCACAAAATAAAGGAGCGTGATGATGGATAAATTTCCCTAGATCCTTCTACGGCTGCCCACTTGTGACACATCTACAACCAGCATGTCTGTGAATAGGTTTGTGACATCCTAGACAAATCCAATACCAAGTTCAGCATTATTTTCCCCTCATGTAGGAACTTAGCGCAATGAAGACCATTGCTTCCTAATGAGGGAGGAATGATTCAGGTGGATATCAATCTCCACCCACCTATTCCATTTGGACATGCACCATTAATTCTTTCAGTGTTTCACTTCAGCACTTCTTACTATTTTTAGCAGGTTTTCGGGTCCTCCACTCCCAGATTTGTTTTGGTGCATTAACGATCCAGGTGGATATTGGTAGCCACCCACCTATTCCATTTTAACCCCCACCATCTATTCTTTCCATTTTTAAGTTACAACACAAATTACTATTTTTATCATTTTTTTAGGTCCTCAACTTCTAGAGCCATTTTGAGGCCCTAAACAACGTTTTTTGGGAAAACTAGGAGCAACATGAGT
The DNA here is from genome assembly GCA_034641835.2 of Pinus albicaulis. Taxonomy (NCBI): domain Eukaryota; kingdom Viridiplantae; phylum Streptophyta; class Pinopsida; order Pinales; family Pinaceae; genus Pinus; species Pinus albicaulis. Next base: position 988,153,358 of record CM076579.1, on the reverse strand, counting down.
CCACGGACTGATGTTTCTCACACCAAAATTTTTAGTCCTTGTATATATATTTCCAATGAGCAATTGAGCACCTAAAACGGAAATCAGATGCCAAAGTTACGTTCCCAAGAAGTTGAAACACCAATTTACCCAAACGAGACCCGCAGTTTTGGCGCTTCATCTCCTAGTGTTAGGTTTTTGGATATTTCAGGTTTTACATTGTTTCTCAACAATAAATAGGCCTGTGAGCCTCATTGTAACACAGTGGAGGGGCCTATAGCCATAACATCTCTTCTCAGATGTACGCTACCAGTGCCCTCGCCCACTCATTTCCATGATGTCTGTAATAGGCCTCCGAGCCTCAATGTAACATAGTTTAGTGGCCTGTATCTGCCACATCTCTTCTCATAGATAAGCCTACCAGCACCCTAGATGTTCATTTCTATGAAAAAATATTTCAATCATTCGTTTTTAATAAAATGGAGCATTATTTCCGCTGCATCTCTGTGTTTATGTTTATATAGGTATTTTGTTGCATTCCTCCATAAATCAGGATCAGGTACACCATCACCAAGGTTGTAGGGAAAAATTCCTTCAAGCTTAGTATTCCACCATTCGTTGGTCTACACCAAGTATTCAATATGGACCATGGAAAATTTTAGGGGCTAATATTGGCTAGTGGGCTAGTTTTCCATGCTTTTTCCAAAAAAAATATTCTCCAATTCCCATTTTTTTTTAAATTGTTTCGCCCAAATTTTATAGTATAAAAATATTTTACCCTAATAATTGCTAAAAATTTATATATACTAATATAAAATGATTATGAAACTAAATATTTTTTCAAAAATAACATCAAAAATTTTACAATTCACATACTGGGGACTACTAAGATTCGCCAAGTTTTTAAACTTTAAGATAAATGTCCATCCTTAAAATTTTCCCTGATGTGGACTACCTTCGGCCCTATTTCCCACCTCTACTAGACACCTCTAACATTTCAAAACAACTCACACCAACATAGTTAGACCTAGAATGCATGGAATAGGCCACCACATATTGTATCATGGACATGCGAATCAAGAACACCTGCCAGCAGAAGATCCAAATGTATCGGGTTGTCAAATCTGGCCAGCTCCTGCACCAAGGTAAGTGGTTCACCAGGGACCAAGTTCAGCAGAAGTTTCCTCATCTCATGGAGGAACTCAACGCAATGGGGACTATTGCATCCTAAGGGGGGAGGAATGATGCAGGTGGATATTGGTATTGGTTGCCACCCACCTATTCCACTTGGGGCCCCACCATTATATCTTTCATTTTTTCAGTTTCCTTAATTATATCAAAGTTTACTATTTTTAGCAGTTTTTCGGGTCCTAAACTTCTGGAGTCATTTTGAGGCCCTAAACAGCTTTTTTTGGGCATAAAACCTCCCAGCTAATATCAGTATGTTCCAGACTTGATATTCGCAAGTAGCAGTTGTATTCCTCGGATAGATCTTTATAATGATGTATCATGTGTGTCAAATAGAGATGGTATGCCAAATTTATGACCCTAGGAAATTAATGTACCAATTTATCTCGACGAGGCCCATATTTTGGCGTTTCATCTCCTAGGGTTAGGTTTTTGGATGTTTAGGGTTTTCGATTGTTTCTCAATAATATATAGGTCTTAGAGCCTCATTTTTACACAAAGTTTAGATGCCTGTAACCACCACATCTCTTCTCAGAAATAAGCTCCTAGTGCCCTAGCTAGTTTATTTCCATTTTGTCTATAAACAAATTTCAGTTCTTTTATATTAATGAAATGAGGTGTTATTTCTATTGAATTTTTATATTTATGGTTATATGTGTATTCAGTTGCGTTTCTGCATAAATCCAGATCACAGTACCAGTTGAATCATCAGGAAAGTAAGTCTCTCAGTTAATTTTTGTGTTTCTTTACATTAGTAGCAAGGCCTACAGTTTAGCTATGAACATTAGTGACTTTGTTAGTAGCGAGGAATATAGATTAAAACTATATTATCTAGTCATTTTTTTTCGAGTTCAAGTATTTTGTCATATCAAAAACTCTCTTCATATTCTACTAGTTTGGCTTCCCTTGTTGTAAACCAATGGAAATAGCCATTCTTGTATATTTTGCAATTTCTTAGTAATATAAATTCCATATAATTAAAAAAGAGTAATTAATTTCATTCTTTGTTTAGTTATAAATATAAAATATATTTCTACAATTAGTATTTGATTATTATAATATTAGTGTTACTCGAATATGATTTAAAATTTCCTATTCTTGAATAAGGAAACTGTTAACAACCTTTATATAGGCCACTAATTAGTTATCGCATGTGAAGTGTCTTTCCTTTGATAATGGCACTGGCAAGTTTGCTCACATTTGTGGATACCATCGACTCATGCCATCAATAAGTTAGCCCACATGAAGTTGTTTTCCTTTGATAATGGTGGCAAGTTTGCTCATGTTTGTGGATACCACCCAGTGATGGTTCTTCCCATTCATTTTAAACAACTAAGTTATAGTATTTTTCTTCAAAAACTATGATGAATCATCATGCATTTATGTGTAGAAGAGAAAGACCAGTATCCCTATATGGAAATTGATATATGATAAGTTTCCAATGGTCGAAAAAAATAACATAAAATTATATAACATTTCTCAACAAATGCATTTACTAAGCCTCAAAGATTACAATGACACTCTAATACCAATCAATAACATGCACTATGTTGAATCCTATGACAAGGCAAGTACATACAATCATTTTAATTTCAATATCAAATTATCTAGTGCATTTTGATATCATATATTTGTAGGAACCTTATATTTTTAGGTTTGGGTAATTATAAAGCAAAATAATTTTTCTATTTCTTTAGTTTATTTTTTATTAAATTAATTTTATACTTATATTTAATTTAATATTTTATTATGGTTTTTATTATTATAAATCTTTAAATTAAATTTCAAACTCATCTTTATTTCAAATTATTTTGAAAGTAAAATAGAATTAAATTTTGTTTTGAAACTAAATTGATTGATAAATGATCATATTACGTGTTTGCATGATGCAAGCCTTTGGTATATTGATTGGGAAGCCAAACAATCGATAATGCATGAGGTTTTTTGTCTTGAAAGAGTTCAAGTTCAAAATGATACAAAACATGATGGTGAAACAAAATCATGAAAAGAAAATATTGAAGAGTTTGATATTCTTAGACTTGCTTGTGCTAATAGATTAGCAAGAACTAGGTAAGGAGCCAAAGGCTTACTATTTATTTAGAACATTAAAATGAGTCAAAGGGCTCCACCTCTATGGGATTAGCTTCAACTAGAAGAAAAACACCTCGACCTATTCCTAAAATAATACTAGCCTCTATATGCTCAAAATGTTGTCCCATATATTTGCATGTCATACAATAGATGTAGAATTTGTTCCTTTGCATCATTTCTCCTTAAGAGAACTTCACCAAGTAGACACTTTATCTGGTAGTATAAGTCAATGGTGCAAATATACTAATTCTAGCGTTTACGTGTATGCATAGTATTTGAGACCGAAGCAACTATATGTATACAAATTTTAGAATATAAATGGAAATCAAATTCTTCAATGATATCCTCCTCATCCTCTAATATCTTGTGCTAGATGTTTAGTGAAGTTTTGTAGAAGAGATTTTGCATGGAGCACATAACCATGAATATGGCCCATGATGTGATTTATGCACCTTGAATTCCACTTCCACGTGACATTGAGCTCTATGTATGTTCATGGTGGTGAATGGGTGAAAAAGAATAAGATGTTGAGGAGAAAAAACACAAAGGCATATCAGGGTGGGATGCAGAAAACATAATAGAGGGTGAGACACAAAAAAAAATACTTTTAACTACTCCTATAAAAGCTACAAATGGAGCTATTCAACCAAGCAAGAAACTCAAAGGAAACAAATATTGCCCACCACAAAAAAGTTAACAAAAGAGAGAAAGGAGATTAGACATCCACATAATAGAGGAAGGGTGAAAAGTAATAGGCTACCTCTATCATGACCAAGAGTGGTAAAGCTTTATAAACCATTTGAGAACTTACAAACATGAGAGGGTGGTGACGGGCAAACATGAATGAGGCATATTACAATATTAGAGTAATTATAGTGAGTGAGTCTATGGGGAAGTTCATACAAATCACATGGATGGGGATGGAATTTCACATCTATTTCGTTCATTACATGGATTAATAGTCTGTTACCACATTCTCTATTAATGCATCACTTCCTGTCCCATCTAGGGGAAATAAAATTAAATCATGTTAAATTTCACTTTCCATACGATTAAAATGTAGTTAAACCTTTGTGGTAGAAAAATAACTAGCTTGAACTTAATTCACATATGCAAAATATAGAATGGAAGGAGTTTCCCTTATATTTCTAAGATTAAATCAAATTGTTGCGGTCATTTAATCCTTAAATGTTATTAAAAATATTTGACCCTTTCAAACTTTAATTTTATGTTTCAATACATAGTATTTATAATAGTTTAAAATAATTAATACATTCTTTTCATTATATTTGGGTGGTTTGATTTGAAATAATTTTAGACTAAAGAGAATATATATTAATATTTCCAAAACATTTTATTTTGAAATCTATATATGGTTATTTTTAAATTTAATTTGAAATAGTAATAAAAAATATTTTAATAAATTTATTTCTCAATACTTAAAAAATAAAATAATATATATATATATAAAATAAAAATGTAATTTAAAAAAAAAAATTATTATAAAAATTTGAATTATATATATATATATATATGCTTCGGAAGTTTGAAAAGGAAGGCGGGAGTATGGTGGAAACCCTTGGGGCCTGCAGGTCTGCCCCTATATCCATTGCCATCATGCTTGTAGATAGGCAATGTGACAAGCATACAACTCTGTCAGTTTTTTGCATACACCTGGATATCCTTCGTTTGGCCACAGGGTGCATGGAATGCAGGGGGAAGACCGTTCCAACCTAACTGTGCTCATGACGGAGGTTAGCAGTAATTTCATTTTAGCTAGACGACGTTCAATGGTTAGGGTTTCTGACCAGGTGCGGTCCTTCCGCTTCCGTGGAGTTGGTTTAAGGAGACAAAGCGGCGACAACAATGGGGTTCGATAACGAGTACATGGACATAGAACCTGCACCTGAAGACTTGCTTACCTGTTAGGGCCATGAGGTTTCAGAAAAAAACTTGGACCATTTCTTTCTGAAAGTTGCAGAGAACCCTCCAAGTTTGAGCGAGGTAGGAGGCGCTCGTGGGTTTTTGAATGGAGCATCACTGCTGGAAGAGACTCTACAAAGTACCTTGAGTGGGAGGTGGAAGGTTTGGGTTTCAAAACAACAAGCTCAGTCACTAAACCCTCTGGACGGTGATGGCGGGGGTTTGCAACAACGCGACTTACAACCATCATTCTTTTTGTCGTGGCCAGGTATTCAATATGTTCCTGCCTTTACTGGAGGTTTAGAAGATATCGTAGTAAGTTACAATTTTCAGGGTTTTGCGGGACTAAAAATCCTTGGGGAAGGAGGGTAGCAAGGCCTAGATACCTCTAGAAGAAGAACTAAGGGAGAATCTTCCAGATTTCAAAAAGCACCTTTGAGCCAGGGTTTGAATCTCACAAATTTCCCTTTCTCCCTTGAAAATCAAATGATCTACTCAGACTCTACTTGGGGAGAAGGTTAGCCTTGTCCGATTCAGGCTGAGATCCAAAATTTCAATTAACCTAGGGTTTCGTCAAATGATGCTATAGAAAAGGAGCTGAAAATACTTTTGGACAGAGCCCAGGGGGTTGACCAAGGACATGATTATAGGCCTGATGTGGGGTATGACTCTGTTAAGGGCTAGAAAAGGGGGGTCTCCAGAGAAGCTGAAGTAGGGTCTCAAATCTGCTCTGTTTTTGTACTTGATGTTTCTGTCTTATAGCTGTTGCTTTACCTGTTCATGTATTGCTTGAATTTCTAAAGAAAACGCTTCTCCTTCAGCACTTCTCATTTCTTCTTTCCACAAGTTCCTCAATTCAAATACTCCTCTTGGGTGCATCCCATAAACTATATGGAATGCACTCTGCCTTGTACTTCTGTTAGGTGAATCATTATATGCATACTCTACCTGTGGTAAAATATGATCCCATTTTTTAGGATGTTCTCTTGCAAGAATTCTCAAAAGATTACCCAAACTCCTGTTCACTACTTTAGTCTGCCCATCAGTCTGAGGGTGATAAGCTAAGCTGAAACTTAGTTTAGTACCAAGATTCTTCCACAATGTCCTCCAAAAATGACCAACAAATCTGGTGTCTCTATCAGAGACAATACTTTTAGGTAACCCATGTAATCTGACAATCTCCCTGAAAAACAAATTGGCAACATGAGTAGCATCACTGGTTTTATAACATGGAATAAAATTTCCCATTTTTGAAAATCTGTCAACTGCAACATAAATTGCATCATTCCCTCTCCGTGTCTTAGGCAATCCTAAAACAAAATCCATACTTACCATATCCCAAGTTCTGTCTGGAATAGGTAATGGAATGTACAAACTTGCATTTTGACTTTTCCCTTTCGCATATTGACAAATTTTACAATTCTTCACATAATTTTCCACTTCAGATCTCATCTTTGGCCAAAAATAAAAATGACTTAGTTTCTCATAAGTCTTATCAACACCAAAATGTCTAGCAAGTCCACCACTATGTTTCTCCCTGATTAAATTTTCTCTCATAGAACAATTTGGTATGCACAACTAATTTCTTTTGAACAATAAACCCTCTTGCAAGAAATAATCTAACCACTGATTGCTGTCTATCAAAACAGGATTACAACATGCTTCAAATGCTTCTTTGAAATCCAAATCTACCTTATAGAGTTCTTTAATAAAATCAAAACCTAGCACTTGAATTTGACTTTCTTGAACAAGAATTTTTTCTACTCAAGGCATCTTCTACCTTGTTTGATTGACCACTTATATGCTTCAATACAAAGTTAAAACTTTGAATATATTCAACCCATTTTGCATGTTTTTGATTCAATTTAGGCTGTTGCATAATATACTGTAAATAATGATTAACTGAATATAGCACAAGTTCTTTAGACCTTAAATAATGTCTCCCCTTATTCAATGACTGTACAATTGCATAAAATTCCTTGTCATAAGAAGAGTAATTCCTCCTTGTCTCATTCATCTTCTCACTGAAATATGCTACAAGTCTATCTTCTTGACTTAATACAGATCCAATAGCTTCCCCACTGGCATCACATTTCACTTGAAAAGGTTTATTAAAATCAGGAAAAGCTAAGACAGGTTTCTCAGTTATCTTTTGCTTTCAGAACTAAAAATTCCTTTCAGCTTCAGTAGTCCACTTAAATGGTTGTTTGTCCTTATTTATGGTTTCAATGATATGTGCATTGATCCTACTAAAATTCCTTATGAATTTTCTATAAAAACTAGCAAGAGCATGAAAAATTCTTACCTCAAAAACACTTTTAGGTGAAGGCCACTCCACAATTGCCTCTATCTTCTTTGGATCCATTTTTAATCCTTCAGCAGAAAAAAAAAAAACCTAGATATACCAATACTTCTTTCATGAATGAACATTTCTTTAAATTTACCAGTAACTTCTCTTGATGTAACTTACTTAAGACATAATTAATATGTCTCGAGTGTTCTTCCTTTGTTTTTTTGTAAATTAATATATCATCTAGAGACACTATTGCAAATTTACCAACAAATTCCTTTAATACTTCATTCATAAGCCGCATAAATATACTAGGTGCATTTGATAAACCAAAACGAATTACCATCCATTCATACAATCCCTCATTTGTTTTAAAGGTTGTTTTCCATTCATCTCCTTCCCTTATCCTAATTTGATGATACCCACTTTTAAAATCTGGTTTTGAAAAATATATTGCTCCACTCAAACAATCCATCAAATATTCAATTCTAGGTAAAGGAAATCTATACCTAATTGTTATCTTGTTAATTTCTCTTGAATCAGTGCACATTCTCCAAACTCCATCTTTCTTCGGACTTAATAATGTAGGTACTGCACAAGGACTCAAACTTTCTCTGATCAAACATTTGTCAACCAATTAATATACTTTATTTCTGATTTCTTCATTTTCTGTAGGAGTCATTCTGTAAGCTACTTTGTTTGGAAAATTTGATCCTAGAATCAAATCTATATGATGGTCGATTCTTCTTACAAGTGGTAATTCATCAGGAAAATCATCCACAATAATATGACAATAGTTCTCCAACATTTCTTGAATTTCAATTGGCAAATCAGAAATATTAGTAGAAGTAAATACCACCTTAGGTTTGCAAACTAAAGAAAAATTTACCTCATCATCTTCAATCTAATGCAAGTATTCTTTTCCACTCAACAATAAATCCTTTGGATAAGACTTTTTACTTGATGCACCCTCTTCTTCCATAGGTAACAATGTCTGATTCATACCATCTTTGAAAAACTTGTAAGTGTTTCTCTTTCTGTCATGTACTGCTGCTCTGTCATACTGCCAAGGTCTACCCAACAATATGTGACACACATCCATAGGCATCACATCACACATGATTTTATCTTTGTAACTGCCCATTTGCAATTCTATTTCACAGTGTTCTTTTAATATCAGTTGATGTTCTTTCTCTATCATCCGATTTCCTTTCTGAAGCCATGACACTTTGTAGGGTGTTGGATGTTCCTTTTTCTTCAATTTCAACTTCTCTATCACCTCTGTAGAGACCAAATTATATATACTTCCACTATAAATTACCAATTGACATCATTTCCCTTGAACTTTACACACACTTTTGAAAAAATTCTTTCTCTGTGTTGGTTCAACAACTTCCTTTGTTTGTTTTAACAAAAAAAATTTAACCACCAAAGATTCTCCTTTCTCTGGCACAATTTCTTTCTCTATTACATGCAACTTTGCTGCTTCCTCTTCAGTCTAAGCAACAATTTCATTTATCTGGTTTGTCCCCACATTCTCTAGACACTCATAGGCTCTATTTCCCAATTTTTTACATCTGTAACATCTGACTTCTTTTTTTTCGGTTTCTACCTCCTCTTCCTCTATAAGGACTCCTTCTGCCACTTGTATAACCTTCTGTGGGGGAATACAGAGGTGAGCTACTGCTAGATCCATATCTTGGTGTTGTGGATCTTCCTCTACCACCTTGAATTCCTCTTCCTCGAAAAGTACCTCTTCCTTTGGCAGATTGCTTCCTTATGAGTTTTTATTCATCTTATAAGGCCATCTGGTAAGCCTCTTCTACTGTTTAGGAGACAATATACTTATCTCATCTTGAATCTCCATTCTGAGACCATTTATGTACCTGGAAATCTTCTCTGTTTTATCTTGAATTTGTCCTTCTCTTATGCTCACTTTGTAAAATTATTCTATGTATTATTTTACTATCATTAATCTCTGTCTAAGATTCTTCATTTATATAAATAATGAAAGCTGATAATCATTAGGAAAAAACTTACCTCTCAACTTTGCTACCATTCTGTTCCAATTCTTGATTGGCTGCTTACCAACTCTCCTTCTTTCTACTTGCGCTCCACCCCACAAAAGTGCTACATGTCCTTTCAACCTTCTGATAGCAAACTTAACTCTCTTTTCATCACCCATCTCTTCATAATCAAAGCATTTATTCATTTCATTTATCTAGTATATCAACTCTTCTGGATTCAATCCTCCTACAAAAGTTGATACTTCAAGTCTAGGCTTGGATGTAGATCCTAAAACTGATTTAAGGAATATCAGCTCAGCAGTAAGCTCAACATTTCCTCCTTCTTCTTCAGCTTCAGGTTCACTGACATATTCAATATCTCTCTGTTGTCCTACTTCCATTACTTCCAATATAGCTTGAATCTACTGCATAGTCTCTAGTACTTCAGCATTTGCAATTGGTCTACCTTTTCTTCTACCAGCACCACCTCCTCTACCAATTCTGACAGCCATGTTGGGTTTATTTTTCTAACTTTTGGAAGCTTTTTCAGTTTCTGAAAAATGCTCTGAAGACTGCCCTGATACCACAATTGATGGTAGTGTGGGTGCAGGCATTAAGGAGAACTGTTCAAATTTTGTTACTATGCTTTCTAATTCAGGAGGAATTTGTTCTTGATCTTTATTTCCCCTCTCGGTCATCAAAATTTATTAAATCTACTTGATAAAATTAATAATATGACCCACAGAAGCTAAAGTCCCCTTATCCTTCTTCAACATAAGAATTCATGTTAAACAATATTTAAAACCTTTTTGCAAGGGTATTGGATTTCAAACATTTTAATAAAGCTCTATTGAATAACCCGTCGGTCCATACCTTTTGTTAAACTTCGCACAACTTTTGACGCGAACACTGTTGGATCTCTGATGTTTATGATTAGACGGCTATCACAGTCAATTAACCCCAACACTTTATTGCTCCAAAGCAATGCAAAATCGATGGTATTGCCACCGTGAGGTGTCACTTTCTTACTCGATCACGTTCAATTTTAATAAAACCACTCGCACGCAAAAATTTGTGCGAACACAGTTACTGGTTTTTCTAAAACCGCTTGTCTGCAAATTTTCAATTCCGATCACATTCGACCACGAAATTTTCACTTGTTTACCACTCTGTAACTAAAAAAATAAAGATCAACTATCGACTTCCGATCTCAGGCAAAGAAAACCCAATTTCTTTAAATTACTCCGAATCCTTCACACAAAATTTAATTACACTTAAATTCTACACAGAAAACATAAATCTAATGGATTTTCGAAGAGATGAAACCCTTCGGGAATTCGCCAAGAATACAACAAATAATTTAATTCTAGAAACTTTATTAACTCAGAGGAAAAATCCTCTCAGTCAAATCTTCTATGGTCCAAATTTGATTTTCTCCTTCTCAGAGGTTACATTTTATAAGGTTTTACATAAAAACTGACCTCCTCTTGAGGATATAATTCTCCTAACTTAGATAAAATCATAATTACATAATATCTTCCCTAAATCTATCAACTAAAGGCTAAATATGCTTAATATAATCTAAAACTATTCAATCTTCCTAGATATTAGTTCAACCCTATCTAGTACAACCATAAATTGACAGCTAAAGGTACCAACATATTTTCTTCTAAATTTTTTTGGATTTTTGGAATAATTAATGAAGCCTTTCATCTCTAAGCCTCATGCTCCTGCATGACGTCACCCCCACAATTTATCGCCTCCCTCCAAACTAAACCACTTACCCAATTTTGGATGTGCCATAAACCATAAAACTACCTCCCCGCCTACAATGAAAACCATCCTTTGTTTCCAATTCAAACCACCTACCCACCAAACCTATGTGATAAGCCTATCTACCCTGCACAAACGTGATAAGCCACCATTTCTCACCACCCTGCGAGATCTCGTTTTATTAACAAATTGTTTTCAATTTTTCAGGTGAGTAGCGTACCAATAGATGGGATAAAGAAACTTTTAGTTTTAATCGAGATTCTATGGATTTCAGTTTAAAGGCTTTATTCTAGAGAGGATCAGGAGTGGAAGGAATAAACAAAAACAAAAATTGATCATGATTACTAAATATGATATAGTTACTTCAAAAACAACGAGGTTTATTCAATATAAATCACAGAGTAGAAACCAAAACAAAAACTTTAGCAGAAACCCCCCTCAAATAAGACAAAGGGAACAGAGTGAAACTAACTAGCCAATCAGGCGTCCTTTGGAAGAAAAGTATGCTGATGAGGATGAGGGGGTCATTGAGGAACCAGAAGAAAGTTAAATTAATCTAATGGAAGTTAATGATGAGGATATTGTTTTCCGCGCTGATGAAGAGCAAGGAATATTTCCCCCACTCAAATTGAAAAAGAATGCCAAAAATTTTGGGACTATAAACAAGGATTCAAAAATGCTATCATGGAAGTGCATAGACAGTATGACCTCGAAAGTAAGAAAACCCAAGACATTCTCAAGAGAAATAACTCTGAAAATTTTGCTAGAAAGACCCTTGAAACTGATCCTAAAAAGATGGCAAAAAGTGAAAATAAAATGGTTAAAGGTTATGATAAAAATAAAAACAAAAATGGTCTAGAAAATAGCACTAGTAAATAAAATATCATCCCTAAAAAAACTGATTCAGATGATATCCCTAATGCAAATCAGATATCTGAAGTTGCTGCAAAAACAATGTCCGATAAAACTGATTTAAATCTACCAAAAACACAGATACCATTTAGCATTGTGAATGAAATTTCCAAGAGAAAGATTTCCATACCTCTCACTGAATTGGTAGGCCAAGATGTACATAGATGCCAAGTTTTGAAAGCACTAAACATAGGAGAAAATACCGATACTATGAATTTGAATGATGAAAAACTTGATCTTTTGTTTGGACCTGAAGTAGAAGGTAAATTCCAAGAGGGAGGTGTCCCTCCATTTTCTATCAGTTTGAATATCCATGATAAAATCCTCCATAATGACATGTTAGATTCAAGATCTTCTCATAACGTCATGCCAAAGGTAATTATGGATAAACTAGGCCTTGATATAACTAGACCATAGAAAGACTTGTACTCTTTTGACTCCATTAGAGTTAAATGTCTAGGCTTGATCAAAGATCTCTATGTTACTTTAGCACAAATACCAGCCAAACTCCTAGTAATGGATATTGTAGTAGTTGACATCCGCCCTAGTTATGGCATGCTTCTATCATGCTCATGGAGAGACAAGCTTCAAGGCACCCTCCAAATGGATATGACCTATGTACCATACCAGTCTTTAGTAAACTAAGAATATTGTATAGGTAAAGTCATATGAAATACATAGTCATTAGTATAGAAAATTCCGATAAATCCCCTCTCTACTATGTCCACTCATACCTTGATTCATTTATCCCTTACAATGATCAAAACATTAATGAACAAGTATCAATCAATGAAAAAACAGCTGAAATAGAAGAAGAGAAGGAAGAACAGTTAGACTAAATAGAAAATTAAAAACAAAAGTCTGAACCCAAAGCTCTTTGGAGCATGAGCTTTGATGGTTCTTATGGTAAAACTAGACCAAGGGTAGGTGTTTGGGTTCAGAACACTAAGAACAACCATGCCGAGGGTCATTCATACAAATTGAACTTTCAATGTACAAATAATATTGCAGAATATGAGGCACTCCTTCTAGGGCTACAATTGCTAAAGAGATTAGAGGCCAAAAGGATCTTTGTCCATGGAGATTTTGAGCTATTCATTAGGCAAATTAAGGGAGAATATTCAGAAAAGCATCCTAGATTAATAGAATACAGAAACATTTCCCTTGACCTCCTAAAAACATTAAAAGAATATGTCCTCGCCTTTATCCCAAGAAGTGAAAATATCCTTGCCAATGGACTAGCATTTGCAGCCAGCACTTGCCAACTACATCATCTTAAAAAAAAATATAAAGTACATGTCAAATATAGACCAGTAGTCCCTGATAATGTGAGATATTGGAAATTTTTTGAAGATGACCCACAAATTGAAGATTTCTTGCAGTCCAGAAATGAGTTTGAGTTTCCAAATTTAGACTTAGATCATGAAGAGGGTTGCTCTACTGAGGAACAAACATACAAAAAGGAGCCCAATCATGATGATGATATAAATATGATAGCAAAGAAATATCCACATGAGAAAAAGATGTGTGAAGAACTAGAAAAAGAAGACTTTGAAGTGCTGCAGTTCAGAGATAATATCTTTCGAAGAGGACTTGTCCCTCTAGAAGAATTTTTTTATTTGAATGATGTTGCTAGAAATCCAAAACTGGAATCCACTAAAGAAAATGTAGAAGAGTGCAATTTAGGCAGTGCGCAAGAACCCAAAATCATAAAACTGTCAAAAACACTCACTACACATATAAAGCAAAAATATACTGAGATATTCATAGAATTTAGTGATGTGTTTTCCTGGAGCTATGAAGAATTGAAGTACTATGATATTTATATCATTCAGCATAAAATTCCACTCAAGGATAGACAAGAGCCATTTAAATAGAAGCTACGCAGAATAAATCATGTCAAAATTCCACTGGTTGAGAAAGAGATAAAGAAAATGTCTGATGTTGGGACAATAGTCCCACTCAGGTACTCAGAATGGGTTTCAAACATTGTATATGTGAGGAAGAAGATAGGGGAAATTAAACTCTGCATAGACTTTAGAAATCTAAATAAAGCATCACTGAAGGATAACTACATTTTACCAAAGATGAACCACATATTGCAAAGGGTAGTAGGCTCCAAAAGGATCTCCTTGCTCGATGGATTTTCAGGGTACAATCAAGTGCTAGTACATCCATATTATCAACACAAAACCACTTTACTACTCCTTGGGACACCTTTATGTATGTAAAATTTCCGTTTGGGTTAATGAATGTTGGAGCCACTTTTCAAAGAGAAATGGATATTTCTTTCTCGGAAGAAATTGGTTTCTTCACTGTAATATATCTTGATGATATTACAGTCTATTCAAAAAATGATGAAGAACATCTTTCTCATTTGAGAAAGGTCTTCGAGAAATGCAAAAAATAAAATTTTTCTTTGAATCCCAAGAAATCCTTATTCAGCCTTCATGAAGGAAAGCTTCTAGGACACATCATATCTAAATAAGGGATCAAGATTGACCCAAACAGGATTGAGGGAATATTGCAAATTAGTTACTCAAGAAATATCAAAGAGCTTCAATCTTTCATTAGAAATATAAATTTCTTAAGAAGGTTTATACCAAACCTTATAGAATTCATGAGGAACATCTCCTACATGCTCAAAAGAGAGTTACGAGTCAAGTGAACCAAGGAAGGAAAACATTATTTTGACTTGGTGAAGCAAGAACTTACATAAGCACCAGTTCTAATCAATCCTCACTTCACCAAATATTTCTTTATATTTTCCTTTTCATCAGAACACATAGTTGTTGCTGTAAATTGTAGAAAAATACAAAAGCAAAAGAGCAGCCCATAGCATTCTTTAGCCAAGCTTTAAGAGATGCACCTATGAAATATAATATCATGGAAAATGAGGATTTTTCCTTAATAAAAGCACTAAAGTATTTCAGAGTCTACATTCTGCATTCACACATCATTTCATTTGTGCCCAATACAATGGTTAAAGACATCCTAACACAATATCCTGATGGAAAAAGGGGCAAATGGATTGCTTTCATCTTTGAATATGACCTATAAATCAAACCCACCAAATTAATTAAGGGACAAGGACAAAGTAATGGGTTGGTTGAATCCTCAAAAAAGAGTTTGGTGAACATCATTAAGAAGTTACTGGAAGAAAATAAGAAATCGTGGCACAACAAGTTGGTACATGCACTATGGGTAGACATGCTAACAAATAAGAAGTCAATTAATATGTCACCCTATCATCTAGCCTACGGGATGGATGTAGTATTCTCAATGACCTTGGGAGTGCCAGTAATGAATCTCATTCAAGAGGTGCAGTCTAAAGAGAATGATATACAAAGAATAATAAACCAAACCATTCAAATTTAGCAAACTAGAGAAAAAGTATACAATAGAAAAAGGTTGGGACAAGAAAATATTTAACAAAAGAACCAAGGAAAATGATTTTAAAATTGGAGACAAAGTGCTGAAGTAGGATTCTAGGAGAGAGGACAAAGGAAAACATGGAAATTTTTAAAACTTGTGGAAAGGTCCATACATCGTTCATTCTGCAAGGGGTAATAATGCATTATTCTTACAAGAAATCGGTGGAACAAAGTTATTTGGATGTCTTGTCAATGGTAGGATTCTCAAGCATTATTTCAGTTAAGAATATCAATTTAATTTTTCTTCATTGTATATAAATTTTCTTAAACAAATCTCAAATGAAGTTGATCCAAAAAAGAAAGAAAGAAAAGAAACAAAAAAGAAGAAAAGAGGGTAGGTACAAATAAAAAAAGGTAAGCCACATACCAAAAGATGTGTGTTTCAAAAAGTGTGCAAATCAAAATGCCACTACTTTTAAAGAAGGCTTTGTTTAATCATACAGTCTAAACATGATTGTACAAATTTTGAAATTTTGCTAATAAGTTAGAAAATGAAGATTTTCCAAACTATTTAAACTTGGCTTATCAGTTCGTAGGTAGAAAATGACATTGGTTCAAAAGCCCAATCTGAACCAATAGGAGAAATAAGGGATAGATGGTAAGTTAGAAGTTCAAAAGGAAAAATGATGTCCAGGTTTGCAAGTCTAAATGCACCCCAAAAAGAAGAAAAAGTATTTGAATCATAGGTTGGGTAGATTTTAGCTTGCAGTAAACATGGATTTTAGTTTTTGAAGGGCACAGTCATAAAATTTTCGGCAAATTAGGATTACAAAGTGGAAATAAGCCAAATAAAACAGGGTGTTGATCTACAAATTTCTTTACACCTCCTAAAGGAGTTGACCTCCCCAGTTGGAGCCACTGTTAGGTTCCTATAATAATAGGGATCATAATTTTGAATTGACTATTCATTAAAGCTTGTAATATGGCACATACCTTTGTTTTCTGCAATTTTTTTTCCATATTAAACAATGCTAAGAGGGCATGTCCTAAAAAGAGAAATCAAAGGACCAAAAGAAAGAGAAAGATAAAGAATGAACCCCACAAAAGAGATAAGAACAAAACCTGAAAGTTTTTCACATATAAATTCCACTACCTTTAGTTTAGTTTACTTTTGAAAATAATATTGTGTGCAGCTTGTCCAAAATGCCACAATTCATGATGTCAAATTGCTTAATCTTGATTCATTCATGTTTTAAATTTCATTTTGATAGTTAGTGAACAAAATTCTGGCCAAACTTTTTAATCTTGGCATATTGGTAGTTAGGTAGAGAATAAAAGAGCTCATCAGTTTAATCTCAGCCTTTGGAAGATATAAGGTTAGCAATTAGATAGTTTGGTTTTGAAGAGAAAACAAAGGGGCGAAACAAGTCCATCTACGATTTTATTCAGTTGAAAGAGGAAAACTTTTTTGATTAAGTATGATGAAGAATCAAATCTCATTGCCTTCATTATTTTTCATTTCAACTTTCCATTACCTTTTATTTTACCTATTTCTGACAATCCTATACTATGAAATCCCATTTTAAACCCTAAAACCCTAAGTTTAACCTCCTCCCTCTTCTTAACCCCTTTTCCATACCTAAAGCCCCATTCCCATTTCTAAAAATCCTTCCCCGTCTACTCATTCCCCTTCTTTCATTAAAAACAAATGTAAAAACCCATTTTTACATTGTTTTTCTTAAAAAAATATTAATCCTGGGCCCCACTTTTAAATAAACCTTGTTTCTTTAATCCCAACCCCCGTTATGCTAAAACCCCAACACATTATGTATAAGCCTTTTCTTTAATAAACCTTCATCATCGTTGTATTATATCCCCGTGCCTCACCATGACTTTACTTCCCATTAAAAATATTAAAATCCCCTAACATTTAAACCTCCGCTTCGTTTATTCCACTGGATCCCACCTTTCAAACTAACCTGTGGTCAATCCATACCCAACCACCATCAGATCTTCAACACCCGATCCAAAGGCTCCAAGTCATTTTCGCAAACCCAATTGTGCGATGATTAGAACCTTTGGATGGTTGCAAAAAGATGGGTTTCGCGACCCCTCCCATCTACCACGTGTCACCCCCAAAATTTATCACCTCCCTCCGAACTAAACCGCCTACTCACTTTTGGATGTGCGATAAACCATAAAAGCTCCTCCCTGCCTACAATAAAAACCATCCTCCATTTCCAATTGAAACCACCTACCCATCGCGCCTATGTGATAAGCCTATCTACCCTGTGCAAATGCGATAAGCCACCATTGCTCACCATCCTGCGATATCACGCTTTATTAACAATTTTTTTTCAATTTTGCAGATGAGTAGCATACCAATAGATGGGATAAAAAAATTTCAGTTCTAAATCGAACGAATTTTTTAATTGAGATTATCTAGATTTTAGTTTAAAGGCTTTATTCTATAGAGGATCAGGAGCGAAATAAATAAACAAAATTAGCAATGGATTACGATTACTAAACATCATACAATTAATCCAAAGACAATGAGGTTTATTCAATATAAATCACAGAGTAAGGTAAAAGAAGAATTTACTGTGACATTGAAAGGAAAAAGAATTAAATAGGACGGTCAGGGTAAATATGAAGAAAGGTTAAACATAAAAAATAGAGTTAAAAGGACAGAGTTAAAGAAAAGGCAGATAAAGAGGTGAAAGAAGAAATTACAGTGACAACAAAGGCAGTAAAAGGAAAATATATAAAACATACAAAGAAAGGCAAGTTTAAAGGTTTAAAGAAAAAGGAGAGGACAAATCAACGAGGAAGACAGAGCCAAATGACAAGGCCACTCAACATTTACTTCTCCTCAATCACATTGGCAACCTACAGCCTAATTTCAATGTAATAATGGCTACTACAGTATATTACAGTCAGAGATATTTTAGCAGCAGTTCAGAAGTTATGATAAAAGTTAATTTTGAAGGCGATTAGTCAAAGATATTTTAAAGTTAGCTCAACAGTTACTTTGAAAGTTATTGTTACAGTAGGTTTGTCAGAGATATTTTTGGCTTGGGCTTTGCATGGTCCCAATTGTCAAAAATTCATTTACTTTGTAGTAATTGCAGTCTGTGACCCTAGATTAGGGAAACCTCCTCAGTGGAAGTTAAATTCTATGTGTATTGTTCATTATCAGTGTTGGTTGCTAGGTTGGATTTTGCTTAGACTCTGAGTTGCAAAGATTGTTGCATTGGAGCACTGTAACTGTTTTTGAGCTGGACATCAATAATACAAGCCCTTTCAGAGGATCCTTCAGCCATGTTAATGGTGATGGTATCCCTCTTTTTTTAATGTTTCTCCTTTGTTTTCCATAATGTACATCAATATCCCTGATAGTAGAAGCAAAAATTTTAGATTATGATATGATGTATGAGCTCCTTAATTCTGTCTGTTAATTTTATCTCAATTTTTTCCTCCACAAAGTATAACTAAGGAATTCTTAGCTCCTCGTTAGTTTCACCCATCTATTATCTTGAGGTTTTCTTTTGAAGTTTAACTAAATAATTCTTAACTACTCTTTAGTTTCTCTGAAACTATTATCTTGAGGTCTTTCTTATGAAGTTGAGTTAAAGAATTCTTAACTGCTATTTACCTCCACTGAACTGTTATCTTGAATGTTTTTCTCTAAAGACCTGAATACAAAATTCAGATACTGTCTTCTCTTCTTTTATGTTGAATTATAGTTAAAGAATTATTAACTTCTCTATAGCTTTACTAAACTCACTATCATCTGATATTCATCTTGCCATAGAGATCCATTTGATATAGTTAGCTTGCCATGTGAAAACCCTTGAAAATTTGATGTTAAACTCAACCCTTGTATGACTCCATCACCCAATGGATTAAGCTTCCGACATTGTATATATCCGACCAATCGAATAGACAAACAATCACTTGGACTCCATTGTGACTTTTTGCATTCCACACCTATCCATGTAGGATTAGGTGTTCCAACACAAACAAAAAAACAAACAACCCCAATCTTGATAACTAGCCTAAAATCAGAAAATACAATCATAAATCTAAATCAGTTAATCATAAATACAGAGAGAGACCTCTTTGAGCCCAGGAAGGCTAGGTCCTGGACTCCAAAGTGGTTTTATGTTGTTCTATAAAAATTTCTCTTGCCAATATTACAAATTACAGGGAGCTAACATAATGGCGACCATACTGGTGAACTATTCAGAAAAACTAATATTATCAAAACTCCAATAAAACCCTGTAAAAATACTTTGTGAATCAAGTATTTCTTTCACAGATTGTTTTTCTTTCGATCTATTATAAAACTTTCAGCCTCTCTGAGCCTTGATTCTAAATTTTGGCTTCTAAGAGAATCTGTAGTAGATCCCATCCTAACCCAAACCCTCCTGTATTAGTTGATAATACAAAAATAATCCTAAGGAAAAATCCTATATCTAAGAGTTCAAATATTAGAAAGACCATTCACAAGGCAAGTTCCCTACTTGAAAATTTTGAAAACTTGTAGGATATCCTATTTCACTCACACCTTGAACAAAGCTTGTTCAGGACTAAATCCCAGAGTTGGATAACCCAAATAGTTTCAGACCCATCCATATTACAGTAGACTCCTGTTGTACAGACCTCAACCCCCACTCATACACGCACTATCCCCCTTCTTCCATTCAACCCTCCACCTCCTATTGTCAACCCTCCACTTGTTAACCCCCCTTGGGTTCCCAAAACACCATCCATGGCATCCCGATATGCCCCCTTAGTCCTACCATTTCCTTAGTGCCTCTACACAATACTATCAGTCCAAAATCCCTTTATTTGATGAAAGTAGTTCTACAACTGCTCAACAACATGTGGATAGAATGGATCACTATTGTGATCGACAAGAGATAGATGATGAAACTATCAAGATAAGAATGTTTTCCCAAATATTAGGGGGAGAAGAAATAAATTTTTTTTAAATCTTGACCCTTAATAGTATACAAGACCTCCCTTCTTTTCACCAACTATTCCTAAATAAATGGGAAGTCAAGAAAAATCCTCTCCAAATTTTGTCAGAATATGAAAAAATCAAAAGAAATGTTGGAGAGAGTGTCCAAGATTACTGTTGTAGGTTCAATAGTGTATATAACGCCTTCCCTCCTCACATGAAACCCCCACAAGTTCTAGCCCTAATGAAATTTCCAAATGGTTTTGACCTATAAATGGCTTATCAACTAAGATAAAGAGGCCCTCCTACATTAGAAGACATGTAGAGGGGTGCATTAAGTGTGGAAGAAAATCTAATTGCCAAAAGG
>CM076579.1:987321866-987460646 GCA_034641835.2 Pinus albicaulis | reverse complement strand
CATTACAAGATAGGTGACTGGTACCTATATCAAAACTACACAGAGATCAGGATATATGGATGTGAATTATGCCCATTCAAACTGCCCAAGTATGTCCCAATGAGACTCTTTGCATTAGAATATTTCAGGCAGATGAATAATTAAGATATAATTCATTTTTACAAGGCAAAGAAAAAGGCTCAACTCAGGATCAAGAGCCAATTAGGTCCCTTCATTTGTAACTCTAGGGAAGCTTCAAAGGAAGCCGAAATGATTTTAGAAGACTATCTCAGACTACAAAAGAGTTTTTACTGCGTGCCTTATGATCCAAACAACTTTATCTGTGATAGAAGAATGAAAAATAAACTGTCACCATACATCCATCAAAGAATCCCAGAAATAGAACAATATGCTAATATGGACGAATGGACAGAAGGAACATTGGTTGAAAAAGATAGTGAGTAGGTCAATGTTGAAAATGTAATGAAAGATATTGAAAATATACTTGACCTAGAATCTTTTGGACAGGTGCAGGGATCTTCTTCTAAATGTGATTTCACAACAAACTGCAAAGAGATTAAACAGTAGTTATGAGAATTCCAAAGGAAAATAAAAGGAATCTCATATATAAAACAATTGAAAATTTACAATGACAGAATGTTCTTATGTGTTTCTAAAGAACAAGGTCAAGGACAATTTCCTCTACCGTATCAAGAGCCGTAACTTTATTACAACCGAATAATTTAAATGGAGAGAGTCAAATAACTAAACTGTCATGGTTTTTCAATGAAGATGTTAAAAGGTAGAAATTAACTCCCCTTCCAGAAGATGAATCATTTCAGGAAATCCCTGACAGCCAGGGAAGAGAATATAGTCAGAAAATAGGTACAGGTAGTGAGACATCCACTAATTTTCAAAAATAGGGAATACAGAGGCAACAAAGTGCAGAAATATCTTCTTTCAAACCTCTAGTAAAAACTGTCTGGGACATCAAAAGAAAATTCGTCAATATAAAGGCCAGGAACGATCCACTTAGACTTCAAGTGTACAACCAAATTTTGAAGATGGCTCCGAAAAATCAAGAAAGATTGATGTCAGCTTATGACATCCAACAGGGTAAGATGTTAATGAGCCATTTGAAACCCAAGGTGCAGTAGCCTCAGACAGCTGCAGATTACGTTAGGACTAATTTTGAATTCTTAGCAAAGGATATCCATCCTTTAGATCAAATTGAGATACACAAGCAAACAGGTGAGATGATTTATTCCATCTATTTTACAAATCAAAGATAATCTACAAGGTGTATTATTTTTGATAACATTTCATACATGCATGAAAAAGCTCTAGGCTATGAGAATTGTGAATCAAAACTTAGAGGAAATAATCATTGGTTTGGGTCATAATCCTAAAGATGCAGCGGCATAGTTTGATCAAGAGAAAGATGATGGATACAGAACAGAGTATCAATTAAAAGCACAATGCATATATCCATTGCATCTAACTATCAAACAAAATTCTGAGGATGAACTAATGGATTTGCTCTTAAAATAAAATGAGCAACTTAATGCAACTGAAAAGGAGCTTGATATTGCATTGAAAGATAAGCAGGCAAATATTACAGTATCTACAGCAGGAGTAGTGATAGGTACAACAACAACAGGTCAGCGAGCAGAATTGTCACAGGGCAACACTGCAAATTTGAACACTGATGAATTAACAAATTCAATGGAAGAAATGAAACTTCAGGCCATCGAGCTCTACAAAACAAAGGAACAATTGGCCACTCTAGAACATAAATATGATCTTTCAAAAATGAGTGTTGCTGATAAAACAAGAGAAGTGAACAAATTAGAAAAACAGTCAAAGCATTGGAAAAGGATCTCACATTGGAGAAACCTTTAAAAGAAATAAATGAAATTCTTTGGGATAATATCATTCAATCAATAAAGGATGTTTGGTCCTCAATTCAAATAATGGATGAACAAAATAACTTAGTTAAATTGGCTCTGGATGAGATTTAGAGATCAAGACAAGAGTTGGGAAATATGCCAGAAGAGGCCAATGGACTTATACATTTTTTGAATACTCAGACTAAGAATCAACTTGCAGAAATTGGTATTCAGGACAGGACCGGAACAATTATGGAAATAAAGAGATTTTTTACTAAAAGAACTCTGGTACAGAATTTAGAACGAAGGTGCTCAGATATGCAAGAAGAAATCATTGCCTTCAGAGAAAGATTGAATATTTTGTTAAATAGAGGATTGCCCAGTCCTATAGTTGCAGAAGATAAGCTAATGGACCTTGATAGTTATGTTTAAAAATTGGACAAATATGCTGATAATCAAGCTAGTTCTTCAACCAGTTCATCAACAATAGCATTGCCTACAGGGAAAAACCTTCATGACACATTGGAGAATTTATTTTATCTTGAGCATGAAGTAAATCATTTGTTCCCAAATCAGCCTAATTTATTCAGATATACTGAGGCTGATGAAACACTAAGAAAGTTGCAAAGGACCAGAGTGCCAGAAGTTCAATGGTGGGAAGAAATGATGGAACTTTTGTAAAAAATTATCCTTACATAAATTTTTGCCTATTTACCACAGTATATCTATTGTTTTACTATTCTACATACTGATATTTCACTTTCTTATAGATTCCTTGGGCATATTTGGATGCTTTCTCAGATTTGTCGATAATCTCCATGTGGAAAGTTACTGGGTTTTATATCAAGTCCCTGTATGTGACATGGGGCATTTTTCTATCACTGTCTGGGGTGGGAATTCCACTTTTCTGGATGGATATATGGGTTCCAATCTTCAGATGTGAAAATGTAATGACTTCATGGACTATTTTACTTCATATAATATATTCAAAACAAAGTTTTTTCTCTTGTGAAAAAAAATTATTAATGTTTATCACTATGCCTTCAAAACTAGCTATGTTGGTCTATGTTGTTGGTTTATTGATATGGTCTCATGGTCTTTTTATATCACATCCCTCACATGATTAGCGTTTTTCTCTGTTCAAGGATTTTGGGTACTTTAATTTGTATTTGAAAAAATGGACGTTGGTACTCTATCTGTTGCTTTACTATTCTACATACTGCTATTTCACTTTCTTATAGATGCCTTGGGCATATTTGGATGCTTTCTCAGATTGTCGATAATCTCCATGTGGACCGTTACTGGGTTTTATATCATGTCCCTGTATGTGACATGGGTTATTTTTCTATCATTGTATGGGGTGGGACTTCCACTTTTCTGGATGGATATTTGGGTTCCAATCTTCAGATGTGAAAATGTAATGACTTCATGGACTGTTTTAATTCATATAACATATTCAAAACAACATTTTTCCTCTTTTAAAGTTTCATTTTTTTTTTAAATTGAACCTGTCATCGCTATACCGACGCCTTGTAAGCGTCGGAATTGCGACAGATTAGAAACGTCGGAAGAGCGACAATATAAAGACGTCGAAAGAGTGACGTTCAAAACATTAGACCACATTTCGTCGTAATTGTGACAGTTTACATACGTCGGAAGAGTGACGTTCAAAACGTCGGACCACATTTCGTGGGAAGTGCGACAGTTTACAAAGGTTGGAAGTGCGACGAATTGGGAAACGTCGGAAGAGTGACGCTTGTTTGGAAGCGACGGAAAATGTGTCGATATTGCGACACTTTTTAGTTACGTCGGAACTGCGACGGTATGATAAACCACGTTTTGCCCGCCCTCGAACTGTCGCTCTTGCGACGACTGTGTGTATTAACCATGATTGTTGGTATTGGATAAGAATTTAAGTATTAACCACTGAGTGTGTGGTTTCACTAGAAATTGCCAATGATTTTCCATGTGGATTTTAAATATATGATCAATTATCTTGACAGGATTTTTGTAAGACTTATGCCACATGTTAGTAAGCGGTTTGATCTCTGGTAGTGTTCCCTCGTGGAAACATGATATTAGATTTTCTTGGAGTAAATTATTAGTGATTATCTCAATGAGATTATTAGAGATATTTCTAGAATTGAATATTGTTGCCTCTATGTGTTTTAGAAGAATCTCCCATTCTCTGAACAGAATTTCCTTATGTGATTCTTTAATTCTGGGAATATTAGCTAATATTCCATCAACGTTGTCCTTCCATGTATGGAAATTTTCAATGTTTTCTTCAATATCATCAAAATATGCCATGATATATGATAAATGATCAAATAGAGAATTGGTTGTATGACAAAAATCATGAATAGTGGTCAAACTTTGACAAAATAATTTTTTTATTAAGCAAGGAGAGTATTTAGTTCTTTTGTTTCCTTTTTAAACTCTGATATTTCAATATTAGCACTTAATTGTTAAATGCTTCCCTGTAATTCTTGTATCTAAATATCTAGAGTCTGTAAATATGTGTCATATCGAACTTTAAGGAAATCAAATATTTTCTAAAGTTCATGAACCTCTATTTTCCATTAATCGGAAACCTTCTTTTCCTCAATCTCAAGATTCTTTTCTAACTCCAAAATTATGTCTTCATTATCATTTAATAATCATTGTACTTTAGTGGCTTTATATATAGTTGCTAAATCATATGATCTTGTGAATTGAGTGAGTCTTCCCAATTCATCTATAGGAGTAGTCATGAAGCCTTTCCATACTACATCAAAGGAATCATTTCTAGGAACTAAAGCCTGGGACTGATCAATTTTTATTTTCTTTCTCTCCCTTTTGACAACAAATTTATGTTCAAGATTGTAAAATATATCAAGGGGATGAATTTATTCAACCATTAATGCAACCTCAGAGGTTGGGAATGCAGATATGACTTCAATATCGTCAATTTCTAAAGGTTTATTAGAAACTTTTGGATTCTTTTCCAAACTTTTAGATGTATTGGGAACTTTGTTTTTTTTCAGGATTATTCAAATATTGAGGCTTTGTATCTTTAATAACCTAGCTAAAATTCTCCCATATCTCATCAAGCTTAGTAAGAGGAAAAATATATTCAGCTTGAGAAGAAGAGGAAGTACATATATCTTTTGTTTGGGGCATATCAGTAGTTTGTGTGGAGTTGACAATTATAACATCATCCCACCCTGTGTTTTCATGAGGAAGCCTTAATAATTTAATTGTTATCTTATCAAGCCTTTTATCTATTTATTGGGTGAAATGAATTATTTATATAGAGTCAACTATGCTGCTGTTAGTTTCATAACTAGTGAATAGGTAGATGATTTTTAAAATATGTCATCCAACTTGTCTAGCTCATGAGAAAATTGTTATTGTGCAGTGACACTTTTTGCAGTTTGATTAGGATCATACTGCCTGTTAGGAATAATGGGGAAAATGATCATTTGGATAACATGATTTTCAATACAAGCACACTTGTATTTATCTAAAGAATATATGCCACACTGAATAGGAAAAACATGCCACATTTTCTTATTGGACTCTTTTAAGAATTTTGAAAAAAAAATCCT
Source organism: Pinus albicaulis (assembly GCA_034641835.2). Taxonomy (NCBI): domain Eukaryota; kingdom Viridiplantae; phylum Streptophyta; class Pinopsida; order Pinales; family Pinaceae; genus Pinus; species Pinus albicaulis. The sequence goes on along the minus strand of CM076579.1, from coordinate 987,455,188 downwards.
ACAGTCTAGTATGCTATTACTTGGGAAAGAAGTTTTTCAGCAACATACAGGGGGAATATATGCAATCTTGCAAGACTACCAAATATTCAGACATAAGAAAATGACTGTTCACCAAATCATTTTGCAATTGATAGTAAGTCGTTTTTAGGTTCTCGCGAAACCTTGGGGGACTTATTATCAAAAACACTTTGGTGAATGGGAAACATTGCTACAAGGAATATTTTATAGAAATGAAGCTGATGTTTTGAGTCGCAAAAAATATCGTGATAACACTAAAAGGAAAAGACCCTCTAGCAGAGGTTATAACGAGGTTTTTAGTGTTATCAAATTGGCCAAAATTGTCTACAAAACATTTTCTACAACATCTATTTTTGGTAACGGAAGTGTTGGAGGAGCTTCTAATGGAATTGAAACACAACTAAAAAAAACTAGGTGGCCGGAGGTTGTCATGGATTTTTTTCTCATCAGTGCGCTAATGAGGTCTTGATGCACCGGGGCGTTTTACAGTGAACGCATTGGTACTATAAACCTACCAAGTACCATAATGAAAAACAAATTTAGGACGCCCTGGGGCGTTTAGCAACGTCCTGATGCATGTCATCCAGACAGTCACCTTAGGGCGATCGAAGGTGCATGCACTGGGCCGTTAAGGTCTAAAATCGCACTGGGTGCAATGTAGGTGATACAACGCACCAGGTCGTTCTAATTGGTATTGGTATTTGTGTGGTTCCTATAGGTCATATCAATGCACTGATGCATAGTATTATACAAACACATCGACGCTCTGTATCACAAAAACACACTAAGTGCACTGATTGGTATTGGTATTTGTGCAGTTCCCATAGGTCGTCGAAACACACCGATGAGCAGTCTCACATAAATGAACCAGTGTGCAGTATCACAAAAACACACCGAGCATTCTAATTGGTATTGGTATTTTTACGGTGCCCATTGTTTGAACGCACTAGTACACCATAGCATAGAAACTCACTGGTACACAATAACTAACACGCACTGGTGTTAATTTTGTATTTTCTAGAAACATCGACCTGCGATAGTGCAATTATTGTGATCTTTTTTAATTCATTATTCATCAAAATTACATACATATATTATAACAATATTCATATCAATTAAATTTTTATTAGTGAATTTGAATGTGATGTTTAGATTAATTTTTTATATCATATCATCAGATTTTGCATCTCTTCATTATAATATTTAATCATCCATATATTTATTCATTGGTTTTACATTTCACAGCGACAATGGAGAACATAATAGAATAAATTAAAATGTATATATATATATATATATAAGACACTGTTTTTCATATAAAATGGGACAGTTATTTCTATCCCTTTGACTTTCAATTAGGACACTATGTCCATTACATTAAACAAAATTTTTGATTTCACAAACAATATTTCAAAAAATACAATGCCTTGATTTGATATCCAAACATAATGATCATCATTCTTTGCTTGAACTACAGTCACTTCTCAAGCTACCTCCATGACTTGGATTATTTTGAGGAATGTTTTGTTCACGGTATTGATTGTTTTCTTCTTCTTCACCTTCCATCTAAAAACATAAAAATAAATTGTAATGAGTGTATATACATTGGTGAGAATAATGAAAATTGCAATATTAAATAATATACATCAATGTAAATATAAAATAAATGACATACCATAGAAATAATTGACTCATGAACTATACACATTCTTTCAAAACTAAATTTCATGCCATCCTTCAACATTTCATTTGTTGGCGCAGTTCCATACTTTGTTTCTTGCAAGTTTTATACCCCATAACAAATCATATATTTAATGAAAAAGATTTTTTGTTATATTAATTATAGACGGAGTTAAGTAAATCAAGATCAATAGATGCTTACAAATTCCACAATTAGTTTCTGAAATGCCAAAGTATATTGACAACCCATATTTAACCCAATGACAATCAATTCCTCTGATGGTTCTTCTTTGTATGTTAGCACTTGTTTGAAGACATTGAATGATGATTGTTGTAAAAAAACTTAAAATATACAAAAATGAAATCTAGTTAAGTTGTTATAAGGAAGTAATAATTACTCAAAAACTTAGATATCAACCCTTTTCTTCCTTGTCGTCTTTTTTGATGTGTTGAATGGGTTCCATTTTATTTTCTTTTCTGCAATAAAATACTCTAAAATTAATATTTAGTGCTAAATTGTTTATTTATTGTACCTAATCGAAAAATTCAATTATTACATATTACATTTTAAGCACATTGTTGTTGACATGGATCCTCGAGTGATGCAATTATGTCCATTTCTTTGAGCATCTCCTTGTACACCTTTTTGGACATTCCTACTCACATATTTCTGATATTAGCTCGCTTATCCTTTGATATTTTCATAATCTTCTTGAAAATGTAACATGAAATAAAATATTTAATTTTTATATTGATATATGAAAAGTAAATATAAAAAAAGTGATATTTATAAATGATTTCATTCTAGTAATATATACATATAATTCTAGAAAAAAAATTAAAGGAATATTACTTTTTCATTCCTTCTTTTTGTTGTTGTACATTTTTTCTATTAAAAGTATCATATGTCTCAATGACAAATTCTTTGGCAACTCATCCTATAGTTTAGATACAATTCGGTTCTTGGAATCATTGGATTGCTTTTTGTATTGTAAGTGGAAAGAACGTCTATAAATTTGTTCCACTAGATCCCTCAAATTTTTGTAAAATTTTTCCCCCTTTCATTAACTTCGAGCACCACTCCAGATGAGGTAACGAGCAATTCATTTTCATTTGCATGTTATATTTTTTTCTTTTCTTATAACAACATTCCTTTTCTTAGTTGCTAGTCACTATAGAACATTAAACATATGTGAATTAATAAATTGTTTGAAACATGTTATCTAATATTTTTAAGTATATTATTAATTATAATTAAAGAAAGAAACTCATATAGGATCGAATGCATTTTTTCATTCACCTTATTCATCCTTTTGCAATTTTTCCATCAAGCTTTTAAGCTCTTCTGGTCCTAGATTAGAAATAATCTTATCAAGCTTCGTCATTTTTTCGCTCTGAATGATACACAGTAAACAATAGATATTATTTAAAAAATACATAATTTTTGTAAATAATTTACAGAGAACTTGCCTTTTTTTCTTTTCTTGAGGTGTTATCAATATTTTTGTTACTTGACCTATTTTCAGCCATTTATTTATCAATATGAAACCTATACAATACCATTCATTACTATATTTTATAAATAAATCATAAATTTTTTAGGTAAAAAAAAAAAAAATTCAAGAAAATGGTGCGCCTTCAATAATGTACACATCGATGTCCATGCGGCGTGTTCTTATAAACACACCATCAAAATAGTAGAAACAACGTACGATGATCTTTGTCAACAAGGAGAACCAATGCGTTATATGTTAACCAGTGCATCAATTAAGACATGCAAATTAATAAAAATCCTCTAGTGTTAGTTTTTGTAGCATATGATGTAGTGAAGGGGACAATGCGGCATGTTCTTATAAATGCACCGTGAAAACAAGGAACCACCGTATGGTGCTCTCTGTCAATAAGGAGACTCTGTGCGTTATATGTTAAACGGTGCACCGATTAACACATATAAAAAATAAAAAATTGTTTTTGTCAAACAGTTTGCGCACGGTGTGCTATAATGAAATAGGGCATTGGTGTGCTATTTTACATATGGTGTACAGATTGAAAAAAAATCTATTTTTAATTTTTTTTTATCAAATAGTATGTGTATGGTGCACTGTGACAAAATAGCCCACCGGTGCGCTATTTTAGATAGGGCATACCAATTAAAAAAAAAATGTTTTTTTTTTAATTCACACAAGGGCCAACATGGATTGGGATTTGACTCTGCAAGTTGTCCCATGGGTTAGGTATCATAGGCCTATATAGATAGCAATACAAACCTTATAAATCTAAAATGGAAAGCCCTAATTCTGAAGTTACAGAAATAGGAAGAAGCAAGGGTAAAAACAAAAAGAATCTAGGGTTTAGCATAAAAATGATTTTTTTTTTTTTTTTTTTTTGAAAATGAATGGTAAAATTTAAAATTTTTACATACCATGTATTAAATCAAATATAAAATGTAAAAAAGGATGATTATTACAGTAAAATTTAATCACCAGATGGTTTGAAATTATATGCTACAGTGTTTGAATCACCAGAGGTTTGGAATTCTGAATGTCTGAATAGTTTTATTCGAAATTATTTCACTACTCCATAGTGCTCTCATGCTCTCTTGCTCCAGGTATGTCTCTCATGCAAATCTTTCCCTGAAATTTTTTGCAAAAATAATGAAATAATGAAAAGTTTTTACTATTTAAAGAATTGCTTTATGAAATCAATTTTTCGAAAATAATTTTCCACTCATTTTTTAATTTACAGCTTTTTTTCACTTAAAAAAAATAAAGTTGTGTTTTTTTTATTTGCGGCTATTTGGCATCGGTGCGTCGATTAATAACACAGCACCGGTGCACTGCACAAGTGCGGTTAACTGTAAATTAGCACGGATAAGAAGAAGTTCATTTTTAAGGCACCAAAATTACTTTTAGGTGTGTACACCAAAATTTATTGTTGATTTTGCTCAAATGTAGGGAGAAAATATCATAATTATATCGAATGAAAAATTCTTCAAAATCTAGCTTGTTCCATAATATTTCTCAAAGTCTATCGCGGAGTTCTCCCTATCCATATCGAGACGTAATATTTACTTCATATTTTATTTATATTTTAATTATCTAATTGCATTTATGTTTTTTATCCATGTGAATCAGCTTAATAAAATTTATAATGTATACAAATTTGTAGGTTCATGCAGATTCAAAATCGAGTTTAGATGCACAAAATATTCAAATATCTCCAAAACATCAGAAGCTCTTATCAGGAGGAGCATACCACAAGGTGCATTTGGTAGATCAAAATGGTCAGCCACTTCACCCTACCAATTCTAACAATATTTCATCTTCTAGCCACAATCCTGGGACAATGGTGGTAATAATAATTTTTTTGTATATTAATGTAATTATTTCAACAACAAACCAATTAATCATGCATTGTCGACGTGCTTACTAATTGATATCATAGATTTTTTACTAATCATGTTCAAATATATTTTTTTAAATTATTAGGATTCTAGTGATGATGAGCGGCATACCTACCATCTTCTATTGCACCCCACGAAAATTTCAAATTGAGATAAGGTTGAATTAAGAGAAAAAATTAGAGAGGAACGATACCAAGAATGGTTGAATCAAACACCTATTCAATTCCCACTACATCTAGATTCACCAATTATGAATGACTACAACAATAACAGTTCTTCATGAGATGGAAATTGAGGCAATCAAATAGAGGTCAGTATGGATGATTAATTAAGGGATACGACTGCCATGGAGACAATGTTGTTAGATGCATTCCAGAACAATGATCAGCTAGGGGAGGATGCTCATATCACTGACACCTTTTTCGAAAGTCTTAAATTTTCTTCCACCACCCCTCTCTTTGGACCTAGTGGTCAGTCAAAGTCTACCCAGTTGGGGAAAATGATGCTACTGTACAACTTGAAAGAAAATTTTAGCTTGTCAAATGCATGTTTCTCTAAAATTTTGAGGTAAGTTACCATAAAGTCCTCCCTTATATTTTGAGAAATATAATCACACAATGAACACTAAAAATGGTCAATTTTATGAACGTTAATAATTATATCAACATTAGTGTACATTTAATATTACCCATGTTCACCAACTACAGGTTATTCAAAGATAAGGTTCTTCCGAGAGATAATGTCTTGCCTAGTAGCTGCGAAGCGGCAAAGATATTGTTGAGTACATATCATATCATGCATGTCCAAATGATTGTGTTCTATATAAAGGAGAATATGCAGACAAAGAGATATGTCTGAAATGTAGGCATGACAAGTATGATAAATCAAAAAAGAAGGGTAAATCACGTGGTGCTCATTTTATGATATTGAGGCACATCCTGTTAATCCTAATGATTCAAAGGCTCTTTCATTGCAAATAATTATCTATGTTGCAGGCATGACATGCCTCACACAAAAGTGAGTTGGGAGTTATGTGAATCCCAATAGATTCAATAGCCATGAAGCATATAGAGGATACATGGCCCGAAAAATTCAAAGATGAGGTACGAAGTCTACAACTCAGCATAGCCATGGATGGCATCAACCCATATTCCCTATAGAACATCAACTATTCTGTTTGGCCTGTAGTAGTGATCAATAACAATATCCCCCCATGGTTGTCCATGAAGAATGAACATCTTATGTTGGCTCTCGTAGTCCCTGGTAGAAGACAAGTGAATAATATGGATGTCTACTTACAACCACTGGTAAATGAATTGAAGGAATTATGGGATTGGAGAAATGTATAGGATGTAACAAGGCACATCGTAGCAAAAAGAGTTTTATGTTATATGGAATATGTGCTTACACGACACATGATTATCTAGGCTTAAGAGTTTTATCTGGTAATTTACATGTTTATTGATTTGTTTATATACGTAACAATATTCTTTCACATATTAGTTATTTAATTCATTGTAATTGTTTTTATCTTTATGATATGCTTTAACGTTCCATTCATATATATTGTATAGAATAATCTCGTAGGTACTATAACAAAAGGGTAATTTGGATGTAAATGTTGTGGACCTTCTCTGAAAGCTATATCATCCCACGACCTATGAAAGCCAATGTATGACTGCTCCAGCGTATTCCTCCCAAAAGAACACCCTTACATAAGAGAAACATCATCTTTCAATGGTAAACGAGAGAGAATCCAAAGGCCTCCAATAACGACACCAACTGAATGGCTTAGAGCATATTAGAGAGAGAAGGAGAAGGAGTTCATAGAAATGTTCGATTCAAATGGGGAGCCTATGTTTGATGATCCAGAATTATTTGACACCTATGTTGAGAAATTACCCATTGGGATGAAAAGGAAATATATATTTTATAACCTCCCATATTGGCAGGATATTAAGACTACCCACTTATTATATCCCATGCATATATTTAAAAATGTTTCATATTCTTTATGGAGGCACATATCATCGAAAAAAAGTGACACATTGGATGTTATGAAATATCTTATTACTTCTAAAACTAAAAATAAACATTGGCCAAGATGATTAGAAAGTACAAGATCAGAGGAAAGCGTTGGTCCCTCTAATTCATGGTATTTAAAAGAAGGTGATGTCCCATAGATTTAAAAAAAAAAAAAAAAAAACTTTCTTTGGAAAAGGAATTTATAAAGGGTGTGAGGGTGCCATCTTCATATGGGTCTTCACTATGGCGCTGCTTCACCGTGGATGACCATTTATTGGGGTTGGAATTGCATGACCATTTGAATCTTCTAAGAGTACCTATAATGTGAAAAGCATGATTTTATTATTTGTTACATTAATAAATTTTATCCCATGCAGGGATCATAAAAAATAAATAATTTTGTATATTATTGCACATGTTTATAACTTTGCAATGCGATTATCATTTTTTCGTGTGTGGGTGTGTGAACCATGAATTCCCCCAAGACCTAGGGTGTGCCATATCTAAATTTTCTACATTTTTATGTTGGATCACGTCAAAGGAGATTCATGTGGCTATCATTCCATGGTGGCATCAAGAGATAGTTGATATTGTTTGTATGTTTGAGAAGGAACTGGCGACGAGTTTCATGGACTTGCAGGTTCATCTTCTAGTCCACCTAGTAGATGAGGTTGAATTATTTGGGGTGGTTTCTTGTCGTTGGATGTTCTTCTTAGAGAGGTACATGAAGAACTTGAAAGGTTTTGTTCGAAAAAGGGAAAAACCAGAGGGGTCTATGGCAGAGGGCTACATACCATATGATTCTTTATATTATTCCAGTGAGTACATCAAGAGGATTTACAATAGACTAGGTGCAATGATTTGGGACGATGAAAGGGATGAAGTCAAAAGAGAAGGGGAGCTGCTCCAAACCAATGGAAAGAGGCACTTGCTAAAGAGTAAGCCACTTATATTTTTCAAATTTACACAAAGTAAATATTCATGTTGAACTTCAATATAATGCATATTTTGATCTCATATGTACTGTATGTCGGTTTGATTTCATGAGCGAATGCAAAAATTAAAGCAATCAATAAATTCGCTCTTTACAATTCCGAAGTGAAACAACCGTGGGTCGCATTGTACGAACAAAAGAGGATGAAATGGGATAGTGACAAGAAATAATTCATATGTTTGAATGGTAGAAGTGTGCCTTATCCTTATCATTTAAAAAAAATATTCCAAAAATATGCTCCAACAGTTGGGTTGCTGACCAAGTCAGAGAGAAATACAGTGCAATCGGTCATTACTCGCGTGCTAAAGAGGATGCGCTAAATCTAGGGATTTGGTGCACCCACTCAGTAAGAATCTATTTATGTACATTTTAAACTTAATAATGCACCTTTGAAATGTAATTACATATATAATTCATATTTTCAATGTTGGGTTATTATAAGACACATGACATTGTGATTTTTTAACTTTTTTATAGGTGCATTTGTTCCCATTTATGTGGGAATATGGACACCATTTTTCGCACAAAAAATGTTGATGATGGACACATGACACAAGACTATGGAGTGGAGGTTGAGTTTAATCAATTTAGGCAATCTAGCCACCGTTATCAAAACAGTACCATGGACTTTAGGTTACGTCGGAAAGATACGAGAGATCATTGAAGTGGATTTCCCTTCTTTCCTATGTGTTATTTTTAGGTGCAAGTGGTGGGACACCTTTTATTAGAATAATTTAAAGGAAGATCTTGATAGTAGGTTGATATGTATCAACTCTAGAAAGATGTGGGATGAAGCTAAGGAGCCTTTGTTTTCCCAAACAATGCAACCACGTGTTTTTTTACCCAAATGTGTTGGATAGGGATTGGTGGTTCGTATTGAGACATGACCCTAGATGAAAACATATTTTTGAGAATAATAGTGTTATCATGCCAAGTGAGCTGGAAGATAATGAGGGTGATCATGAGAACCGAGAGTGATATGGTACATGTGTTATTTCATCATTTATACTTTTTAAGATGGGTTTTTATAAAGAACATGGATTAATTACCTTATAACTAAGATTCATTTTTCGAAACATTATAATATCTATTTTGAGTTAATTGGTAATTTTCATTGTGTTAATGTTAAAATCATTTCACTTGATAATTTGCAATTATGTTGATCTCGAAAACAATGACGTACTATATAAACTTCATTTTTTTGGTACATAAGATCATAATAAAATAATGATAATTCTAAAGTAAATGAATTTATTTGCATTATTTTCTAAACTTTATTATGTTACAAAAATTCATATTATTTTAGATTTATTATTTTACAATTATTTATATTAATACAAATTTACAATTTTATAATCACAATTTTACAATTTCACAATACATTTATAGTTACAATTACAATTCTACAATTTTACAATTTCACATACAATTACAATTAAAATTACAATTACAATTTTACAATTTTACATATATACAATTACAATAATTTCACATTAATACAATTAAAATTTTACAAATATTTTACATACAATTACAATTAGAAATACAATTAGACTTTTACAATTTTACATACAATTATTATTAAAATTTCAACTACAATCACAACATAATATTTATTAAATGTCATGATTTAGTATTAAAAATAAACATCACGATCATGATAACAATCATACAAACATCATATCTGACTAAAAAACACATTCAAATTTTCTAACATCATCTAATCGTCATGATCATGATCATCTAACAAAACACAAGCATTGTATAACATCATCACAACACAAACATCAAATATACATGTCAGGTTAAATAATTGTTATCACATACACATCTATCTGCAAGTTGCACATTAAATGAACATATCTAACATGACCTAACAATATACACATCATGATGAACACCAACATGTAAATTAAGTACAACTGCAACATGAACATAAAATACATGGACCATATATATATATATATATATATATATATATATATATATATATATATATGTATGTATGTATGTATGTATGTATGTATGTATGTATGTATGTATGTATGTATGTATGTATGTATGTATGTATGTATGTATGTATGTATGTATGTAATGTCAAAAATATACAACTCTAATATAACTGCATATAAATTTCAAATATCAGCTGGTGGTACATCAATAGTACTACTAGTTGAGGACTACTTAGTCGAAGGTGCAACCTCGACATGCTCAAATAGATGCCGACCATCACATGCCTGTTCATCTAGATGTGCCTCATGTTGATTAGGATCAACAACCGGCTCATGATGACTCAACATGAATGGTTCAACCTACTGATCTGTGGATGGTGTGGTGGCCTGCTCAATCGATGGACCTGCCTTCTCAGGTGGACCTGCACCCTCCTCAAGATCAGGTGCCTGCTCATGATCATGACTATTGGATGATGCAAGCTGCTCATCTCCGATGCGAGGTGGAGGAGGAGGTGGAGTACTAGTTGAACGATGATCACTCCCATGATCGTGATCATCAGATGATGCATTGCTCGACTAGTGACGTATTGCATCTCCACCACGCCTATGTCGACTGGCCCTCCTTGCCTGCGATAGTAATATGGTATCTCCAACGACATGCCACATCAGGGTTAACATATCACGTGGCTTGCCTCTCCATATCTTTTTCAGCCTATCATCAGCCTGTATCTCTCTGATAGTGACCGTCCTGACTCCCTCCTCCACTAGGAGTCGATAGAGTTGGTCACCCAACTCCATCCTAAATCTAGTATCAGGCCTACGCCTCACACCTGCTAGTACCTATGCATGATCATGAGGACCAGGTCTGTCACTGGCTTGATCCTCCACATCTGCCATTTCCTGATCTTCAACAGGACCTACAACTAGACCATTTGGTGGTGGTGGCATCTCATCGCCAACAAATGATCCAATATCTAAAATATATATATATATATAAGTACATAACAATAATTAGATAATTTCAGTAAACCATTTAATAAAAACAAGTTAAAGAACGTGTTAGAATAAATTTAAAGAAAACACTAATATTACCTCTCTCATCTGGTGGCTCATCAACTGTGAAGAGGATGTTGGCACACCCTTGCCAATCCAAACCAACATACGGACATGGGCACCAGAACGAAGGCGTGATCATCAACACCGGATGGCAACTCCAATGCGTCATGAGATATCCTCACTGAAAAGTTAGACTCACCCCTCTTGGGCATCATCTCGCCCCACATCTCCATCTATATGTGTAGCATTAGCCTACGAGGCTGCCAAACAAAAGTAGGCCTTGTATCTGGAAACCTTTCAAAAAATAAAAAAAATAGCTCTGACGCAAAAGGGAAGTTCACCCTCCCTTTTGCTTGAGAACGAAATCTATCTAAAGCTGTACAAAACTGCCTCAAAAAAATTGCAAACCACGTGGTGTCTATAATAAAGAATCAACATAAAATAAAAGTGGGAAAATAATGTGTTGCCCATCATTGGGATGGTGTGAAATTGTCGACAGCAGTAGTGAGAGGAACCTCACCTCCTCTGCACCAACTGAAGCAATACGTAACTGACCACCTAAGACCTGAAAATATGCAAGAGATAGTTTATCGGCGCTAATGTATCTATGGGAGTACAAAAACTGACTCCCTGCTGCATAGCCGACGGGGACCTATGGGAATGAGGAAAAATCCTGCTCTCTCTTAGATAGGCCATTAATAAAATATATTTCCTCCTCAGTGGGTGCGTGCCATTGGTTAGGACTAACCCGGAAAGCCTGTCAGTGGGAATTCTACCTGAAGATGAATTTTTGAAATAACCCATTATGGCTTTCAGGGATATAGCATACTCATAGAACTTGAGGAGGCCTACCTCCCATAGGAGCAACTGGGTGGTTGTCATAATAGTGTGAGGGTACATAAGTCTCTCCCTCTCTCATGCCTCCCACAGGCGAACAATGTTATATTGGTCTGCCATATGTTCCTGATGTTCCTTCTCTTCTCTCCTTTGACGTCGTTGAATGATTCACATATTAAATACAATTTTTTTATTAAATGAGACATGTAAAAATTTTATTTATAGATATATATATTATTTTTTTATTTTTTATTTTTGAAAAAAAAAACCAGTGTGCCAAAAAAGATAGTCACGCACAAGTACTGGTGTGTCTGCTTTTATTGCGCATCATTCGTAGTGCACTTGGAAATTTTCAGCGCACCGCACAACATGAAATGTACTTTATCCTGCAATGCGTTGACAAAATTATCCATCAAAGGGCGAATAATTACATCAACACACTACCAAACATTACTTAATGGTCAACGATGTGATCGTTTAATCGACTGCACCGTTGACTATGTACAAGTTCGGGAGGGTGGTGTGCTGACAAAAGTAATCACCCCATGGTAGATAGTTTCATTAGCGCACCAATCTCTTGGCATCATTACATGGTCAACGGTGTGCTGGTTTAACCGACCGCACCGTTGACTATGTACTAGTATCAGGAGGGTTGTGCACTGACCAAACTACACGCTCTGAGGTGTGTAGTTTAGTTAGTGCACCACCCTCCTGACATTAGTACACAACCAACGGTGCAGTCGATTAAACCGTCGCACCATTGACTATGTACTAGTGTCCAGAGGGCGGTGAACTGACTAAACTATATGTCCTGGGGTGCATATTTTAGTCAGTGCATCGCCCTCCTACTTGGACATAGTCAATGGTGCGGGCCGTTAATGGACCGCACTGCAATTTATGGCTTTTTTTAAAAAAACACAATGCGCCCCATCGGCACTGCACTAGAACCAATGCGGTTTCCATTAGCACCGGTCATAGTGCAACCTGTAAATTTATGGGCAGCACCGCAAATCAGTGCGAGCTGAACAGCTCGAGCGCACCATGTGGAATTTTTTTTTTTTTAAAGGATAAATTTCAATTTGTTTTATAAATCTAATCTGCTAAAAATTTAAATTATGGAGAAACAAGTAAAATAACTATACATTTGGGCGTCGAGAAGGCATATTTTCTAAAGAATTGTAAAACTAAACTTGCCCACTATTTTCAAAAATTCGAAGTTGAGATGGTGGGCAATGGATGGCAGCAGTGCATGTAATGGGAGAATGGATGGCAGGGCGCCTCACACAAGGGAAATTTGCACTAGTGCTTGAGAGCTTTGGAGCATGGAAGAAGTGAAAATGCAGATTTTTTTTGCTGTAATTTTTTTTTATTGAACCATGTTCTGGTGCACGAGATTTTGAGGAGAAATGGGTGGTTTCTACCAAGCGCACTAGGCCTGTTTAAGTTTAGTGCGGGTTTTTAGGATGCACCAGGCCTAAATCTGTGTAGTGCACTAGTGCGCTACAGTAATGAGACACATCGGGAGGGTTTGTATGGAGAGAATGGCATCTCGATGTGCCAATTTGTAGTACGCACCATTTCTTTTATAGTTGAACACACTGGTGCGATGTAGGATTAGAAACGCATAGGAAAAAAAACATCCGCAAAAACCTCCACCTTCCAACCTCCTCTAAAAACCTCCGCTACAAACGGATATTTCGGCTGGTTTTGTAAGGGGTTCCTCAAAAACATCCGCTAGAGGATATTTTCCTTATAGTGTAAATGTGGATAGGGGTTGGATATTCTAAGGTCCAATTCCATCCCATAGAGGTGAAATCCGATTTAAAACACAGAGAATCCATTATGTGGGGAGTCATATAAAAAGGAGAAACAATATTTTGTGAAACTTTACATTTACTTCTATAATTCCAGATGTCAGTAGCTATACTTCCAGATAATATATCTCCCCAATCCATGATATAACCATCAGGAGCAACATCATTGAGTGGTTCCTATTGGTTGGAATTTTTTTGTGTATTAGGATAAGCATAGATTCTACACAACATTGCAGTTATTTGACAATATGGACTAGCAAGGGAATCAACCACATACATACCCTTATCCTCTCGCTTATTGTTACACCAATTTTTGGTCATCTAACCATTTACAATTAGATGGATCGACGTACACCATGTAAGACCAATTTTACCATAGTAAAATTGCTTTCACTATAAGAAACAATTTATTAAACCATATTTTATTAAGTTATTTCTAGTTCAAACAGGAAACCCCATGAGGAATAATTAAATGAATCCTTATTTATTGGATTTTCCTCTAGGAATAATTAATTAAACCACTATTTAAATAATATTCCTCATCATATTTAACCCAATTATGAGAAATAATTAGATAAATAATTATTTAACTTACTTTTCTCTATGAATAATTAATTATTATCAGTTATTATTCCTTGATAAATTTGACTAAATCGCCTAGAAATAATTAAACAAATCATTATTTGCTAATTATTCCTTAACGCCATTCTTGAAATGATAAAAAATCAGTTATTTGTTTATTATTTCTAAATAAAGGTATTTAACCAATTTAAATGTCTTTTCCAACCAACAAAATATAAAATATTCCAACGAGTTAGATCTAGATCTTGGTTAATAGTATTTTATTATTCGCCATTATTGAGGATAACTCAATATTTTTTAATAAATAGGAGGGCTTTCCATTCATTATTCACTTCGATCGCTTTCATTGTCGCACTTTGATCATTCTCATTGCTGCTACTATTTTTTTGCTTCTTGAGCTCCCATAGTGTTCAACAGATTTCAGGTTTTCTACACCATTGAGATTGAAAAACTTCTGGATATGAAGCATTGAGGACAGCCCAGAACCCATCCAATTGAATGGGATTGGTAACATCATTATTTGTTCCCTTCCTAGGTGTTATAGTACCTATAAAATTATTTATATCTTTTCTTATCTGTTGGATGCACAGAGCAAATCTTATTTATTTTTTCTATTTACCTACTTTTACTGCATAGATTTGGGTTTTTGCAACATTTATTTCGACTATTGATTGCAGTTCTAAGGAATTTAAGTAGAAATATTTTTTTTTAGGTTTGTTTGTCACACATAGCTAAAGTGACCTCTTTTCGAACACTTGCATTAAGAATTTACATTAACAAAAAAGGTGACTCTACTATTGTAATTCAGATTCCTGCGTGACCAAATCCTTTAGTAACTATGGTTTGTATTCAGCGATTTTTAGTCTCATGATGTTGTTTTTACTTTTATGCCCTAAAATAACAAAAATTCTAACTTTCGTGTGTTTTCGAGCGTTTTTCGCAGGTAACAGGTATCAGTCATGCCAGAGATGGAAACTTTTTCAGCAACCTACTGCCCAAAGGTCCTGGATCTGGAACTCACACTTTTTGGCCCAAAACTTGCAATTTCTGCTTAAGCTCGTAGTTATTAGCCCAAAAACTACAACTTCCATAGTTTACAGGTCAGTACGTGTGAGTTGCAACTTTTTTTTGATTTTTTTTTCTGTAACAATCAGGGTTTGCTGCAATCACTGTTCAGGTTTTTCTAACCTTTGTCTCATCATTTCTTAGGCCTAGAAATGCTCGTTTTATCTCCTTGAAGTAGAACCAAGCCCCTTTGGGTTTCAATACAATTCCACCTTTCTAGGAGGAGTTTCGCTGAGTAGGTGGTATGAGATTTTATAGTGCTTTCAAACTTTTTTTATGGTTTGATCTATCCTTCTTTCAGGTCCCTTTTAATTGGCTATTATTCCATCCAAAACCCCCTCTCGATTATTTTTTGGACTCTCACTTAGGGTTCCCTGGTTTCCCCTAGGGTTTTAACCTTTTGCCTCCCAATTTCCAGTTGTTTTCCCCTCTCGTTTCTTGTTTTCTTTTGCACCTTTTCCTGTAGATCTGAGGCATTAGATCCCTATCCCTTAGACCTTAGATATTTTTTCCGTCTAGTCTATTTTGAGTCAATTTTGCCTACCTTTTAGACTAGTTCTTAGGGAAGCCTTCTTTTGGTTCTGAATTTATGCATCTATAGTTTTTTATTTTACTGTCGTTTCAGTTATATTTACAGTTATTCAACATATATATATTTTTTTAATAAAACTATATGGGTTTAATTAAAATTAAAAAAATGGATTGTTGTAATATTCCAAAACTGGAATTTTCTACAACAATAAGAATACCTTAAGGTATTCCAAAGTTGGATAAAATAAAGTAATCAAATCATGTAGTGTGTTTGAACACATATCCATCATAATAACAATCACAACAACAAACTATGCCTTGATACAATTCACCAAGTGGGGAAAAGAAACTATTTTGCCTCAAAAACGTTATTTTTTGAATATTGAGTTATAAAAATGGAAATAACGGTTGTGTCCCTTAGAATGGAAAATATAGGAAATGCATGCCAAACATTTTCAGAAAAAATTCCTTTACCATAGTTAAACAGACCTCCCATTCTCAAGACAGCTAAAATTTGCCAAAACCCCAAGACTGCAAAATGTCAGAGCTATTGCATAAGAGACTGCGCAGTCTAAATAGAGTTTAACTTAGAAAATAGAGAAATATATCTGATAATATTATTATAATACTCAATGAGGAACAAAAACAGAGATCTAATCTCTTTTATACAGATTCAAGAAGACCCAGCAAGGGTTTCTTGATAGAAAATATATACAAGAGAAAGCTGCTGCAAATCTGTGGCTGAATAATGATGTATGGTTTAACATGAGAATAAATGGTTGTATATGCTTCCTCTAGCTTTCCCAAAGAAATGTTGATCCTCCTCTTGGGAAACGAGCTCCTCAAAGTGGGGTTTTCACCCCTTCCACTGCACACCTTAATAAATAACGTAGTTTTCTGAAGGGACTGCATTTTTGTTGAAGGTAGGTGCTTGGCCCAACACTAATTAGTGGAAAATTTAGATCAAAAACGTCCTCTTAGATTTATCAAGCAAGATCTCCAAGAAAGAGTAGGTAATCCCCACCTGGGCAAACCCTTGCACTAAGCAGTGCAACAACTTAGCTAAACAGCCAAGTATGCAGGAAGTCTAAGAAGACCACATGAAAATATAATCTCCAATATGTCCATATTCTCTCCATCTCCTTCATTATATAACTGATGAGCTTCCTCACCAAGGGTCCCACCCATTATGAGGTTGCTTCCATGCAAAGGCTCCTCCACAAAAACTGCGTTGTCCATCAAGATCGTGCAATGTATCTAGACAGCTTTGTTGACTTGGTCAACCTTGACTGATTCTTCATGCCCTGTCCCTTTTCACACTCAAGGTGCCTTCATTGTATCTAGCTCGATTTATCTCTATTCACATTGAGCTGGCTTTATTTATAATCCACTTCTTTGAGAATAAATCATGTTGACTTGGTCAAACTCGACCTTGTCCACATAGTTTAAGCCTTCTTCACACATGTGGATGCTTGAAATGGTTATTACATGATGCCCTTTCACATTAGGAAGGATTTGTATTCATACTTGAGAAAATTAGGATCCTCCTTGCTCAATTATTCATGCATCTAGATTAAGAAAAATTAATATTCCTATTAGCTGAAGCTAAATTAGGAATATTACAGTCTCCCCCTCCGAAATGTTGCTTGTCCTCAAGCAACTGCAAGGGTGCTACAAAATCTCCCCTCTTCCTCTTGTGGCCCTCTCATCCCATAGTCTCCTCCATTGCTTCAGGATTTCTGCAAAAATTCTATCTCCCAATGGCTCCTCCCAAGTGTGCAAGTTGGCCTTTGGTGAATAAACCCAATGGCTCTCATCATGAAAGAATGGAAGGTTGTTATGGAAACCTTACTTCTGATCCATGGTCTTCCCAAGATAGAAGTGATGTCAATCATGGGGAATTTCATCATCAATGGAGGCCTCCCTCTTCCATGCTATCATCCAAATAAAATGAATCACGGTCCAGCTTGGTAATTCATATAAAAGATCCTCCCATATTCTCATGAGAGGCATGCCCAAAGTGCTCCAACCAAACATATTGTCCACATCATAAATAAACAAGTGGTATGCAATGGTGGCCATATAGTTTCTCATGCTCCCCATGGAACATGTAGTATAGAAAAAGTAGGGACTCTCTTCCCCCAAAGACACACCCAACAAATGTGTCTCTCCTCCAACCATGTTCCCAACAAAAATAAGAAAATCTTCAGCATGTGGGATCATAAGTAAGATTATGCTAGCTGCCATATACAATAAGGGAGAAGGAAAATGGTCCCTTATGTGCAACCGACGCAGTTTTCCTCCTAACTGCCATAGAATATGATATGACAAGCGTTCTCCCCAACACTTGTTTGCTGCCCCATCCTTCTTGCATGCTTGGAGAAGGTGTATGATGGTTGTTGTTAAGGAATCACACCATGAAGAGTAAATCACCTCTTTAAGACCTCCCAAGGAATGTCTAGCATCACCATTGTTCATAGCCCAAAGTCGCTCATGAAGCCTGTCAGAAAAAGTTCCCCCTCTTGGAGCCAAGACCTGCACATGAGTGTTAAGAAAATGAAAGTATATAATAGATACATCATGAGGTTCAACAATACAATGTTCATCATACACTTGTTTAAAATCAGCAAGGTAGCTCATGGATGATCTCCCTCTCACACTCAACGAATAAGGAGGTGATAATGATAACTCTTCCCAAGAGCTATGTTCCTCCTCAACCAGAAAATGATTCATGCACTTACTCATATGAGAGTGCATCTCCTCTTCAAAATTTTCTCACATGAATCCATCTAAGATAGTGTGATATGTTCCAATGAAACTAGTGGGATTTGAAAGAAAGACCTCATAAGTTGTATCAAGTAGTTTATTCTTGAGTTTGGAATCTTTAGTTAAGTAGATATGATCATGAACATAAATGATCCCATCAAAAAACTTATACTTCCCATCCATTGCTTTCCCATAAAGGGCCCTACATGTGAATAGGTCCTTAGAATATTCCATCAAGAGTTGGGACTCCCAATAAGGGTCTAGGCTTCCCAACATTGACAGTGCTGTAGAAATAGGAAATGATGCATTTTTCATATGATGGCTCTCCTCCTTGACATGCTTGATGTCAAAGTCACATGTTGGAGTATTCCCAATATTATTTTGCTGCCTTTCTTGCAGCTAATCTTGCTCAAGACAAGATTGAAGTTTAGGAAAGTCACCCTCCCCTTGAAAGGTTCTCTTTCTCAAAAACTTCCACAATTTTTCTCCTACATGCAAAAATGAAATTATTTTTTTGTTAGGTTAAAAAATATTCATTATATATTGGAGTATCCTTTGCTGCTCCAAAGCTATGGAGTAGAATTTTTATACTATGCTCATATCAACACAAACTTCTGAATCTATTCCCTCCAATGCAAATAGATGAGTGGAAGGAAGCAAGGTCAATTTCAGAAATTTTCCTAGCCTTCCATCAATTATTTTCAGTGCTGTAGTGGCTCCTTCCAAGGTTCTCTCTTTAAAAAAATAGGTTTTTTCTGCGTATAGTTGAGAGAACACTTTAGTTTCCGTCCAATTAGGAGGTCTTCCCGTTGAAATGCCTCCTTGCAAAGAGGCATCAAGGCACAGAGTAGGGTGTGAATGTAGGTGGATAGATTTTCCCCTACCTTTATTGCATAGGTCCTCTTGCCTTATTTGTTCTTTCAAAATTTGAAATAGAAAAGGGTACATGCTCTTCATCTTGTGTTTCCATTCCTCCTCCTTTCCTTCTCCTATCTTCAAGATCCCATCACTTGGCAATGAAAGTGTAGGTTTCTCATGTGTTATGCCAAGAGATCTATGTGTGAGACCTTTTGGAACTCCTTGCAAGAGTGTAAGAGTTTCTTTCCTTGGCGAAAGTGCTCCACATTCTTCTTCATGAGGTGTTTCAAGTGCCCTTGATATGACTGCGTTATCTTCTTCTACCTCTCCTTTCTCTTCTTCACTAGTTGTCGAAGTTGCCTTACCTCCAACAAGAGGCCTTAGATCTTGGTCCTCTTTTGAAGAAGGAATCTTCATGTCTTCCATTTCAGAAGGAAGCCCTTCATCCAAAGGAGATCTTGCCCTTGGAAAAGTATCAAACAAGCTCACCTCCTCTTCATTGGTTTTTAGAAATGGAGTTGGATATATAGGCCCTCCCAACTCATGCAAAAGTTTTGTTTGATGTGGTTTGATAGTTGTAATAGAAGATGTTTCACATGAAATATCATCAAACCTCTCTACTAATATTTCAATGAACTTTGCATAAGTAGATGTATTTTCATTCTTTAAGGAAAATGATTCAAACAACCACCAAGCATAGGCCTTACCCTCAAAATGCAGCACTACTACTTTGATGGCTTCAAATTCTGAAACTTGTCGCAGTACAAAGGTGTCTAGCTCCTTCACCCAAGCTCTAGCTGGACATAGAGGAGATCCATCAAAAGTGGATAGAAATAATATACCCTCACCCTGCTTCTTGATCCTTGTGCTCTTTTCCTTCATTTGGAAAAACCCTTGGAAATTCAAATGATATTTGAACTCCTCGGATTGATCTTCATATTCCTGCAAATAATCACCAAGAGTATCTCTCTTTGGCACATCTCCTTTCTTCCTCTTCATGAAGAAATTACTAATATAACATGGTGGATCTGATGATATGGTTGAGTGCTCATATCCATAAGATGAGGACTTAGAATCTTCCTCCTGTATATATTTGTGTGAGGGATCTTCATGTGTTTCCCTCCTCATTTCTTTGATGCCCTTGATTTTGCCCTGCAGCTTTGAAAAGAGAAGTTTTAAGAACCTCTTTTCTCCAGAAAATAAGGGTTTTCTCTGATTTATTCTGAAAATATATTACTCCCCATGAGAAGACTCCATGATTCTTGAAGCTCACAAGCTGAGCCAAGATTGTTGCTTCGATACCACTGTAATATTCCAAAACTGGAATTTTCTACAACAATAAGAATACCTTAAGGTATTCCAAATTTGGATAATAGTAAGAAATCAAATCATGTAGTGTGTTTGAACACATATCCATCATAATAACAATCACAGCAACAAACTATGCCTTTATACAATTCACCACGTAGGGAAAAACAACTATTTTTGCCTCAAAAACGTTATTTTCTGAATATTGAGTTATAAAAATGTAAAATAATGGTTGTGTCCCTTAGAATGGAAAATATAGGACATTTATGCAAAATATTTTTAGAAAAAAATTCCTTTAGCATAGTTAAACAGGCCTCCCATGCTCGAGACAACTAAAAATTGCCAAAACCCCAAGATTGCAAAATGTCGGAGCTGCTGCATAAGAGACTGCGCAGTATAAATAGAGGTTAAATCAGAAAATAGAGAAATATATCTGATTATATTATTATAATGCTCAATGAGGTACAAAAATAGAGATCTAACTCTTTTATACAGATTCAAGAAGACCCCGCAAGGGTTTCTTGACATAAAAGTTATACAAGAGAAAGTTGCTACAAATATGTGGCTGAATAACCCTGTATGGCTAAAGCTCTACATAGGATGGCTAAAAATTCAAATAAATAGTTGTAGATGCTTCGTCTAGATTTCCCAAAGAAAGGCTGGTCCTCCTCTTGGGAAACTAGCTCCTCAAAATGGGGTTTTCACCCCTTCCACTGCACACCTTAAGAAATAATGCAATTTTTTGAAGGGACTGCATTTTTTCTTAAGGTAGGTGCTTGGTCCGAAACTAGGTAGTGGAAAATTTAGATCAGAAACCTCCTCCTAGATTTCTCAAGCAAGATCTCCAAGAAAGAGTAGGGAATCCCTACCCGGGCAAACCCTTGCACTAAGAAGTGCAGCAACTTAGCTAAATATCCAAGTATGCGGGAATTATAAGTAGAACACATGAATATATAATCTCCAATATGTCCATATGCTTTCCATCTCCTTCATTATATAACTGGTGAGCTTCCTCACCAAGGGTCCCACCCATTATGAGGTTGCTTCCATGCAAAGGCTCCTCCACAAAAACTATGTTGTCCATCAAGATGGTGCAATGTATCTAGATAGCTTTGTTGACTTGGTCAACCTTGACTGATTCTTCATGCTCTATCCCTTTTCACACTCAAGGTGCCTTCATTTTATCTAGCTAGATTGATCTCTATTCACATTGAGCTGGCTTTATTTATAATCCACTTCTTTGAGAATAAATCATGTTGACTTGGTCAACCTTGACCTTGTCAACATATTTTAGGCCTTGTCCACACATGTGGATGCTTGAACTAGTTATTACATGATCCCCTTTCACATTAGGAAGGATTTTTATTCATACTTGAGCAAATTAAGAGCCTCCTTGCTCAATTATTCATGTATCTAGATTTCAAAAGAAAAATTAATATTCCTATTAGCTGAAGCTAAATTAGGAATATTACAATTGCACACACACATACCTAAAGTGAAGAGCTCTTGGTTTACACCTTCAAGCCAATACATAAACATCGTAATTAATTTATCTACCTCACTGAGCCTTTGTTTATCACTCTACACCCTTTTCATGTCATCTATGTCTCACCATCATAGCATCCCAAGGCATTTATCTCAAAGACTCCAAGGCCTTCATCATCAATTTCCATTAGGAAGACATACTCCACCGCATATAACCCAAATTAGTCCTGCATCGAGTCCCCATACCTACTTTGATACTACTTCATCAAGTTCTTCGTCTGATTCCAAATTTGGTTCCCCTCCACCTCATTCTGTCACCATGTTAGGTGCCAATGCAGGTGCTCATCCTCAAGTAGGTGGTGGCCTCGGCCCTAATTTTGGAGCCGCTACTAGTGGAGCCGGTACCAAAACCATTTCGGCTACTCCTTTGCTACCTTTTATGGAAGGATTAAGACTTCCTGATTTCATTCAATTAATCAATGACCCTATAATCCATGATACAGGTTGGACTAATATGCCAACTAAGCTTCATTTTGACATTCCTAAGTTTGAATAAAATGCTGGAGAGGATCCCACTAATCATGTCTACTCCTTTCACATGTGGTTCTCGTCCAATTCTATCACCGATGAATCCATCCACCTTATGTTATTCCAACATACGCTCACTGGAGAAGCTACAAATTGGTATGTCGGCTAGGTCATTGCATATAATTCCACTTTTTTGAAACTGTTGGTAAGGTGTTTCTGTCCTACTTCTAGTTACCTCTTTGGATATGATACTAGTACCGAGTTGGTGACCGCATTCTCTCAAACTTCTGCCACCCTCCTTTCTGACCATGTCTAAGAATGGTGTAGAAGGAGGAGCTTGCGTCAAGCTCCTACATTTGATGACCATGTCTATATGGATTGGTTTCTAAGAATTATTTTTCCTTATATTGGTAAAGATGTCCCATCTCACTTTCCTCAGACCAAGGAATAATCTCTCCAAGCCATGTTGAAATATGACTTGATATATGCCCAGTCTGGTTAGGTTTATACCAATTTACATGATCTTCCTAGACTTGGTGGTGTCAACGCACCAGCGGCATCTAATGCCGCTGATGGTATCATTGGATCTCTTTCACATCTGTATACTCATCCTTCCATGGGTTATGGTTTCCCTTAGGGAGGGACCAGCTCCTCCAGCACTTATCCCCCTCCTGACAACATGTATCTAGGACAAAGCATGCCTTACGCATTTGGAAAGTTGTATCAACCGATGCCAGGGATAGCTACTGCTCAACCTATTTACCCTAGTGTTTCTCAACCTCCTTTTTATCCTTATCCATAGCCCAGTGCTCCGGCCCCTCTCGCATAAGCACCCGAGCCTCCCGTGCCTTCTCAACCTTTGCCACACCAACCACCTGCCCCTCAAGGTCATGTGTATGTGCAGCAAAGTGCGAATAATCCTCATAATTTGAAGATAAAGAGGAAAGGAAACCAGAACCAACCGGCATAGGGTAACCAATGGTGCCAAGGTAATCAACCAAATGCACCCCAAGGGAACCCGACTAAAAATACAAACCAACATCAAGGCGATCAACCCAAGCAGAACATGCGTCTTCATACGAACAGGCCTTGTTCTTGTTTTGGTGTCCATGGCCATTATACTCATGATTCTACCCTTTTACCTAATATGCGCCAATTGTGGGAACTATAAGAAACATCTAGAAGATATTAAGCCATTATTTCGCTTCCTCTACATACTACGCCAACTCAACCGGCTTTTTTCACTAATCCTTTTCCTCAATAAGGATATGTGGCTTCCCAACCCCCTCAAGGTCAAACCGCCTCTAAACCTTCACATTTTGGTACCCTTGAGTACTAGATTCTCATGATGAATTATGAAGAGGTCAATACCGCTAATGTGAACCTTCAGACCCAGTCGAACCAATATGACAAGCCACCTACTATGTATGCAATCGAGTCCCAAACAAAAGTTTCCATAGAGTCCATTTCGACACCCAATTCCACCTTACATATCCCTCATCCTTGGGCAGAGGTCATTCATAAGATCCCCAAAGGGCCATTACGCTAAAATGTTGCTTTTGCCAAAGCTGCCCACACCTACATCATAATAAATGACTTGGCACAATATTTTGTTGCCATGTCAACACTGGAAGTCCTCCAGTCATGCCCATCTCAAAAAAAAGCTCTACTATCTTCTTTGGGAATTGTGTATCCTTTAAATGATCTTCTAATTGTATTTGATGTTGAAAAGTCAGAGAATCCCCCCTTACCTTCATCCAGCGCCTTCCAAATACCAGTTAAGATTCGTAATGCCAATGTTTCAGGAGGTATCATTTACAAGGGAACATCCACCTACGTGATGTCTGCCTCTGTTTGGAATAAGCTCAGATCACCTGACTTAGCCCCATCCACCATCTCTCTACATACTTGGGACGGTCACCCTTATCAGCCCCTTGGAATGTTTTGTTCATGCCACTCTTGTGGGAAAGATTGTTTGTGTTAACATTGAAGTCATTGATACTCCCTTAGACTACAATATCCTCTTGGCTCGTAGCTATACCTATGTGATGTCTTCTTTCGCATCTCTGATTCACTGTAAAATGTCTCTTCCTCACAATGAAAATATTGTCACCATCGATGAGTTGACATATTACAAACCAAAGTCTCAAACTTCCCTCGCGTCTATCATATTAGTTGTGGCCGATAAGAAACTAGTCACACCTTTCACTAGTGTTTCACCATGATTCTATAAATATTCCACCCTACTTGGTGCATTCCATATTCACCCCCCTCTTATCACTAACCACAGCTTTTCAAATGTTTTCATGATGCAATTGTCTCAGGCTAGCCACACATGGTATGGTTCGACCAACTAATAGCCTGCACCTCCGCAACTTGCTAGTGGTCACTCGATGGAACCTTCAAGACCTTCTCTTAAAGGACCTTCTCCCTCTGTTGGAGTCTCTTCCACCCCTTTTCCACCAGGAATGGACCCCCCTAGCCTTAACCATTTGGGAGCCATTCTTCCAGGCCATGACCCTTCTGGTCAGATACCATTTCTAGCTCCCCCCTCAGGAGTCTTTTCGATGCCTTTTATGGCTATATTGAGCCTTCCCAATTTGACCTTGGGGATCCCAGTCTAGTACATTGATCCCCCAGCCAACACTCCCCTTGGTGAGTGCAAACCTTATACCGCTTTGACCCCGGTCCAACCAGTCGCTATGACCCCTCCCTTTTCTTTTGTGCCTCATACATCTCAGCAGGAATCTACTTCTATTTTAAAAGCATCTAGTGAGGGGGGAAAGACAAAAAGAAGGAACTTAAGTACAAGGCCCCCCAAACAACTCCTACTCCTCCCAAGCCTCCAAGGTAGTCACCTTTTTGTGCTGTGTGTGATGTTGTTGGGCATGTCACCGATAATTGTCGTGAGATTCCTCATCTCAAAACTGTGGTCAGTGATATGTTTCGTGTATCTAACATCTCGGAGGTCCATCTTACCTTGCCTGATTCAACTAAGAAACTCAAATCGTTGCATACAAACCACTCTTTTGCTTTGTGTGATATTTATGGCCATTATTCTCATCATTGTCCCCATCTCGATGAATTTCACGACACCCTTGAGGCTATTCACCAAATAGAGGTCACTCGTAGTGGATCTTGTACTCCTCTACTTGTGAGTTCTAACTAAACAGAACTAGAGGACATGTATACACCCATTTTGATACCCACGAAAAATTTTAGGGGATAATTTTCTATGTTTTTTCCAAAAAAGAGATTCACCAATTTCCATTTTTCCTAAAAATGAGTCGCCCAAATTTTATATCATACAACTATTTTAACTTAAAAATCAGCAAAGCTTTAAAGAGACTATATAAAATAATCATAAATTTGAATATCTTTACAAATATATCACTAAACATTTTATAGTTTGCATGTTAGGGACTAGTAATATTCACCAATGTTTCTAAACTTTAAGATAAATGTCCATCCTTAAAATTTCACCTAGTGATACATCCCCCCAATGTCAAGTTGACATAACCTTCGTCCACTATCCTCTATCTATTGTTATCCATGTGATCCATGGTGGAAGACCAGTTCAAGGAATCCCCTTCTATTTCGACTAAACCTCCTCCAGTGATAACACTGGGCTCAACATTGGTAGATGTTTCATCTACTATCTCTTCTTCTACCCTCCGTAGCGATGCATATGTGAACCATATCTCTCATGATGATGCGTCAAGTATCCCCGATGCATCATGTGGTCTTCTTTATGCCAATCCTCCCATATTCCATTATGATTAAGACATTATGGAAGCGATT
Organism: Pinus albicaulis; assembly: GCA_034641835.2. Taxonomy (NCBI): domain Eukaryota; kingdom Viridiplantae; phylum Streptophyta; class Pinopsida; order Pinales; family Pinaceae; genus Pinus; species Pinus albicaulis. The sequence continues at coordinate 987,428,485 of CM076579.1, read as the reverse complement.
ACCACCCCTGACTATCCCTGGGATGATGTGCACCACACTGCATACTTCCTTCTGCAATAGTCCCATGACTAGTATGTTATGGAGTCTAAATACTTCATCCCCGATGAGGTTGAATTGTTTAGAAATCCCATTCCTGCACTAGATGCTTTCGAAGAAGGAAATATGGCCAATATCTCTCCTACCTTTAAAATTAACATTTCTAATAAACCATGGGTAGAATAAAACATCACCTTGGGGGCACATTACACCCCGGAAAAAATCGAGGCTTACAATAAGCTATTGAAGGAATTCCATGATGTTTTTGCTTGGTCCTATTCAGAGATGCCTGGACTTTCTCTTTCCATTGTTGAATACCATATCGATACATGGCCTAATGCCAATCATGTCCATCAAAATTTGAGACCCATTAATCCTTCCAGACGAGAGGCTATCAAAAGCTGAAATCGATAAGCTCAAGAAAGATGGTTTTATCTATCCCATTGAATACACCGCTTGGGTTTCCAACTCGGTTCTCGTTCTCATGAAACAAGGCACCATACGTGTCTGCACTCAATTTTGCGACCTAAACAAAGATTTTACCAAAGAAAAATTCCCCACACCATTTATTGACCAGATCATTGATGAGTGTGAGGGGCATGAGGTTCTATCTTTAATGGATGGTTTCTCTGGGTACAACCAGATTGTTATCTGTCATGTTGAATAGTTAAAAACTGCATTAATTAGTCTGTGGGGAAATTTTGATTATAGGGTCATGTCGTTCGGCCTAAAGAATTTCTGAGCCACCTTCCAGCGGGCCATGTCATACTGTTTCCATGATTTGGCTCATGTTATCCTTTCTTACCTTGACTACCTCACTACTTGTTCTAGGCATCAGGCGCAACACATTCATGATTTGCGTACCATCTTTCTCCAATGTATTAAGTGTAATATCCCCCTAAACCCAATAAAGTGTGTCTCTTTCTTTCCCTCTAGCCGTCTTTTGGGCTTCATTGTGTTCAAAGTTGGTATAACACTTGATCCCCTCAAATTTCAAGTCATTATTGAGCTTCCTATTCCTCGTACCTTGTGCTAGTTACAAAGCCTTCAAGGTAAATCCAACTTCCTTCGTTGGTTTTTCCTTGACTATACCACCACTGCACATGGGTTTCTAAGACTCCTTAGATCTAACATTCCTTCTCTGGATTTCCCTCTGGCTGTCGTTTGGGCTTCATTGTGTCCAAAGTTTGTATAACGCTTGATCCCCTTAAATTTCAAGCCATTCTTGAGTTTCCTATTCCTCGTACCTTGTGCTAGTTACAAAGCCTTCAAGGCAAATCCAACTTCCTTCGTTGGTCCTTTCCTGACTATACCACCACTGCGCATGGGTTTTTAAGACTCCTTAGATATAACATTCCATTTTTTTAGGGTGACTATGCTCAACAACCGTTTGATGCCCTGAAACATGCTCTCACTTCCACTCCCTTTATTAGTCCTCCTAACTTTAAGAAGGATCTCATCCTGTACATCTCAGCTTCCACCCATTCAATTGATAGGGTCCTAATCCAGGAATATCACACCAGAAAAAAATGTGTTATCAATTATTTCAGTAATAACCTTGTGGTTCCCCATGTGTCCTACTCACATGAAGATAATTTGGCACTTGTCGTTGTGTTCTTGGTCCAAAAACTTCGTCATTATATCCTTATGTGTTCCACCAAGGTCGTGACCAATTCCAATCATGTGGCTTTCCTATTGAGTCGATTGATCATCAATGGGAAGTACACCCATTGGATAGTTATCCTTTAGGAATTCGATCTTGAATTTTTCACACCCAAGAGTAAGAAAGGTTTAGCCCTTTCTGAAATAATTTCTAAATTTCCTATAGGTACACGCGATCTGTCGGTTAATGATGATTTACCCGATGAACACTTGTTTTCGATTAATTTGGATTACCCTTGGTATGGATACATCCTCACCTACTTGAAAACCCAAAATTTCACTTCCTATATTGATCATGATGCTCGATGACATATTTGACACCAAGCCCCCTGGTGTCGTCTAATTGGTGACGATCTCTATCTTTGCGACATTGATTCTATCTTCCATCATTGTCTCGCGCACGCTGAATTTGAACAAGTCCTTAATGCCTACCATAGAGGCTCTTGTGGTGGCCACCTCTCTGGCTTGGATATTACCCAGAAAGTCATGCATGCTAGGTATTTTTGGCCTTCCATATTTAGTGATTTCATTGAAGCATTCAAACACTATTCCAATTGCCAACTTTTTTCCCCAAAGGCACGAGCTCCACCCGCTTCCATCCATCCTTTCATATCAGTCAGTACCTTCTGCAAGTGGGCCATTGACTTTATGGAGTGTTGAAATCCATCTACTAGTAACCAAAAGTATATCATTTTGGTGGTTGACTATTTCACCAAATGGGCTGAGGACATGATAATTTTCAATAACATGGCGGCTACTGCAACTCTCTTTTTCTTTAACCATGTTATCGCTCGATTTGGGGTTCCGAAAAACTTGGTATATGACCATGGCTAACATTTCAAAGATGAGATATTGCATGATCTATTCTCTTTGTTGGGCTTTGAGCACCAATATTCATCGTCCTATTATCCCCAAGGTAATAGTCAAGTTGAAGTGGTCAATAAAATCCTAAAACTATCCTTCAACAAATGGTGAACAAGCATAAAGCCAACTAGAACCTTATTCTCTTCTCTTCTTTGTGGGCCTCTATAAATTCTATTAAAACTACCACCGGGTTTACTCCTTTCCACCTTGTTTTTTGTGAGGAGGTAGTCTTACCGATTGAGTGTGAAATCCCCTCCCTTCACCTGGCCGTCGAACCTCTCCCTGACATCCAACCTTTAGAACAAAGACTTATCATGCTTCAGCATGCTTCCGAAGACCATTGTGTTTCTTTGCAAACCATCAATGCAGCCAAGAAGCACGCCAAAGATCAATATGACCGAAAATTCCACCCTCGTACATTTCACGAAGGTGATCTTGTTCTAGTGTATGATCAAGCTCATGATGTCCTTTGTCATAAGAATTTAAACTCATTATGGTTAGGACCTTACATCATTAGTAAGGACTTTGGCAAAGAAGCATACCTTTTAGAGGATTTCGAAGGCCAACTCCTTCCTAACCCCCGCAATGCACTCTACCTCAAGAAATTTTACCCATAGCATATCCCATTGACATGCGTGTTTTATTTATGTCATGCATTTAGGTAGCTTTCATTTTTCATCATAATATCATTTTTTATCTTGTGGCACCTTTCAAAAGGATCCATCATACACACCGTATATTGGCTATCTCGACGGTGTAAGTCGCTTCTCCTGGAATCTAGCCTCAACAACTTGGGCCATTTTTACCCCCATGCATTTGTTAGTTATATCCAATGGCGTATGGATCTAAGATGAATAACCATGCCAAATATGATGTAGTGATAGGTTTATTAGTCGATTCCCTTGATTATCTCATCCTTCATCTTCATGTTCATTTAGATTCCTTTTTGCTTGTCATGCAATTGAACAACGTGTATCTTGTGAATAACCATGTCCTTTTTAGAAGATATTTATGAGTGAAGTTCTTAGTGTGTGAATTTGAAACCATTACATTTATTCATGTACCTAGAGCCCAAAATTACCATGTAGATAACATTGAAAGCAATATTCTAGATTGGAACTTATCACATGCATTTAACACAAGCCAGTAATCATAAAACAAATGGTCAACCATATAATCGTCATATATATAAAAATATGCATATCCATAATATGTATCGACAAAATCATAAATGTTTTGGAGTTAACTACTCTAATACATCTGACATGGCCATAGCATGTTACAAAATAAAAAATGGGGTAACCACACGCCCCTACATATAATCATTATCTGGAGGGTCCCAAGCTAATGGCTCGGCTCATGCAGCCCACAAATCCTGCACAGCCTGTCCAGCCATCGCCATTCACATGACCCCTCACCACTCAAAGTGTAGCCGTATAAATCCTTCTATGCGATGGACATTCTCCAACAAAGCCTGATAATTAGGTCACTGGTCTCCTCTCGCTCCATTGGACTCTGCAGCCCCAAGCGCTGTGGGTCATCCCATATACCCTACCAGCTTCACCAGTGTTGTATTTGCATGCTAAAAGTAATGAATAAGTACCACATACATATTCTAAAAGCTTTAAAATGCATCATAATATATAGCAACTTTCACTTACCATCTTGTCCCCATGCTCGACCCAGTTGAAGTGGCCAATCAGGGCCCCCCTCAAGGTTCATACCACTATATGGATAGTTGTCCATATACAGCGGCATCTGATCCAAATGTTGTAAGAACTTAGGTCGGAACACCCATTCGACTCCCCATCTCCTCCTCTCCATAGTAGGTTCCCCCAGCGATGCATCTTGGGCTCTTATGGACCCCCATCTAAGATCAGTACATGAGATCTAAGTGTGGGGATCTTCTCAAAGAAGAATGAGCATAACACTGTACCAAAAGCACAGTCATGGTTCACCCATCGCTCGCATAGAAAAATCTATTGTTTCACCAACGACAGCATCATCTAGGCCCACCCATAGTAGGTCCCACTTAGTACACCCTCAACTAAAATCATCTGCCCCGCAATGATATGGTGGAATGCCTAGTTTCCCAGGATCCGCAGTACTGCTATGGCGACAGCCCGTGTCTCTAGCCTCACTAGGTCATCGATTAGTATGTTGTTCCCCTAGCACGAACATCTGGTCTGCAGTGGAATTCCACGAACTCTAATATGTTCCATCCTCACGGTAATAATGGATGTATATTTCCCACCACCCCTAGTGGTGAGAGTCTGGTCAAGAATTAGATCTCCCTTATGGTCAACTCAATCCTCTTCCCCTGCACTATAAAGGCCTTCTGGTCTAGATCGCATTAGTTGAATATCCTGGACAGCAAGGTCTCCCTGCCCTAATCAGTGGGTTTTCAACCAATTTGAGAACCCCATACCTCGCAAGTGTGCCTCGGACCATTTGATCCCCCAAGATCTTGGCACGAAGTGCATCCAAATCCCTCCCTCTCCAGTTTATGTTTAGTTTTGACATACCTACACAAACACATCATTTTTATCATCTCAGAGAAAGATAAATTTCATCCCAAATCATCAAGTCCCAGCCCCTAGCCAAAAACAGGAAAAAACCGACTTTTTGGCCAACTTGCAATTTTTAAGCCTTGTACCTATGAGCTCACAGTTTTTCCCTCTAGAAACTCTAAGCCAAGTTGTAGTATAGGGCCCAAGAAGTGCGAGTCGGCCGTGAGGATGGGTAGATTGTTGTTCCTAGGCTCCAGGCACATAATCTAAAAAACTAAACTGCTAAAAAGGCAGAGTAGGGTTAGGCCACCAACCTGCAACTGACGGATCTTGATTCCAATGGTTGGTTTGTCTGCTATGATCGCCACAAGATTTAGGGCTTTCTCCTCCTCTCCAAATTCACCACATCTCCACTAGTAAATGGATCAAATTGGAGGAAAATCACCCTATTAAAAGAAAAATCCTAATTTTTCTTTCGCCAATTATGACCAAACCGTAGCTTGGTTTGACGAACCATCAGCACTGCTGGAAAGCTCTCACCGAGCTCTAAAATGGGTATCTTTTTTTCTTTGGTGAATCATTTGATACTTCACCCAAAATCCATTTTTCCATGAAGGGTTACTTCACTACCTCTCAAAATCAGATTTCTTCACTTGTGTTGCTTGTACTTGGGCACAACTTTACCTTCATGATCCAGGTGGCTCAAGAAACCCTCAGGAGACTAAGAGGGCTCAAAAATGGTTAAAATTCAAAGTGGTTAGAATGATTTCAAACTAGGATGAGATTTTAGTGCTCGCCACCCCGATTCCAGTGGCTTGAATGACATTCAAATCCGAGTCTATATGAGAAAGTTATTGCATTTTGAAGTTTGTACCAAACAAAAACAACAAAAAAGTCAGATTCAACATTCTGCCACATGGCAGACAATATGAATTACATGTGGTAGGCCTAGTAGGACCCATAAAGCTAATGTGGCAGCCCAGTCAAAAAAATAGGGGGGCCCACAAAAGGGTGATGTGGCAGCACCACAAGTCGACACATGGAAATTAGGTGGTAGAGGTGGCATATGATGTGGACCAATGAGGGCTTGCCACATGGCCCAATCATATGGTGCCAAATGGCACCACAAATTGGGCCCAAATGGCCTTGGATGGTGCAACCTCCATTTTATGTCTTATTCTCATGTTTTTGAGAGTCGTTACAATATGGACATATGAATTACATATATTATATAGTTCGAAAAACTATATTAAAATTAAAATTGGGCTTTAAAACAATATTGGGACTGAATGGGATTTGAGCCCAAAACCTCCCAGCAACATGTATCTTAATATGATTATTCCAACCAATGTGCCAACCTCACACTTTGGCTTATTCACCCTCACACTTTGTTATAAAATGTCATTCAAATGGTTCAAGGAAACCATGGAGAATAATGGAGAATACATGAGAGATGAGAGCATAGGGAGGCCAATGAAGCCATGAGAAAAATGGAGGCAGAATGTGGAGTAGATTAGTGCATTATTTAATGAATAATATTTTTTTTTATTGCAGGTGCAGCTAGAGGGGCAGAAATTTGCCCAGGGAATCTTGAGGGGCATCAAAAATATTCCTTGAGGTCTCGAACTTGCCGGAGCCAGTTCACAAAATTTATGTCGGTTTTACACCTCTTAGCGACAGGAAATCAATGGAAATGTATATTTCAACATCAAAGCTTCCCAGTTTTAGGCCATTTTCCAGATTGGAGTGACAGTGTCATATTCCCAAGTGTGGACAATCGATTTTATGCTTCTCGACACCATAAATTTGATGGTGCAGCCAGATTCAACAGTTGAGCATCCACTTCTTCAGCCAACTTCAAGGGTTAATGTATGTGCAATATTGATATCATGTGGCTCTTTAATCATTTTTTGTCAGATGTAATATGTTTTTTTAGATCCCTGCTTGATGTATGTTTTGGGATCTATGTTTATACTTCACATGAGGTGTATTCACCATGGATTGTTATGATCCCTATGTAACCTTCTTGAAGGGATCCTCATCGTCACCTAATGTGAGATTATGTAATGCTGATAGGAGGCATATTTTGAGTAAGAGTTCCTGTAGTGGAACATCGCGTGGAGAGACAAGCCACTCATGTTGAGGGCATATATCCTTGTATGACAGAAAACATATTCCATGTACATCATCACCATTTCCAACACTATATGAAGCAACCTACCCCATTTTGAGACCGGGCCCAGAGATGTAGCCCACACTAGGTGAAATCCGTTATCAACATCTTGGGTTCTTATGTTGTTGATTGTTGTCTTGTTTCCTCTTGCTTAAAGTATGCATAAGTGTTCTTTTAATTCTATTTTCCGTGCAATTCTAACCATATCACAGAAGTAAAATATCATGTGTAAATGCAACACTAAAGGAACCCAAATCAAGATGGTATTAGAGTGGTCCTTTGCTGATGAAAATTGTGAACATGAACAATGATTAACCATGCAACAATGGGGGATTACAAATACATGTGCAAGGCCATGATGAGGATGTCCAAAATGGTGGACATAATGTAGGATGCTTATGAGAAGAGAATAGAGGAAGAGTAGAAAGAAAGATTATAGAATGATGCTTCGTCCACATCTTCTAGTGCTTATGCATCTTCTTCGTCACCTTCATCGTCTTCTCATCATTTGAATGAGGATATCAGCCAGAGTCTTCAGGAAGATAATGGTTAATTAAGGAGGTTAATATGAGAATATAAAGAGGATAATAAGAGATTACAACTTCAGTTGTGAGCCACGGAAGAGGCCTTCAAGAAGTTGAAGCGTAACGAAGGCTTAAAGAAGCCATCAACACTTGTGTCTGAATCAACAATTGAGGTAAACAATGTTGATTTCTCTTCAATTTAATGTTCACATGCTATTATTTTTGTTGGAAATGTGGAGATACCCATTACAGGAACATGCATGAGAATTCTTACCAAAATGGGGTACAAAGGAGGAGGACTTGGTGTGAATGGCCAAGGAATAACTCAACCATTGAAGGTTGTGCATAGACCTTGATTCACAGGTTTGGGATACACTAAAGGACAGTGCCCAAAGGTGTCAGAAGCTTCTGATACATGGTTGAAACCATTGGGGAAATAGAATAATGGTAACACTTCACCATCATCCTATGACAATGCACATTGCAGAGAAAGAGTTGAGGCAAGCTCTCATCACCATGATCGCACCAGAGATAACCAAGAAAGGTATAGCAAGTCTCAATATTCTAGTGATCATTTTTATTACAAGCACGTCACTAACAACATTGAACATATATCATGGCATCGGAAAACATGTAGTTTTTGTGGATTACATAACCATGTGTTTTTTTATTGTTGGAAGAGAATGGTAGCACGAAAGAGGATGAGGCGTGAAAGGCCTTCTCCACACCAGGGAAATAAGAAGGTAAATCAAGTCTGGAGGAGGAAGACCCATTTCATTCATTATGAAAAAAGTGGCCATCAAAGAGCCACATGTTGGAGGCTCCATCCAAAGCAACATCTCGAGGACAAAGTGTTTGTGCATGAACGAGATGAAACAGTTGTTCGAAAAGGAAATTTTCCACAAGAAGATAACCCATTCAATTTGATAAGTGAGAGATTGTTTTTCGAGTTGTGGTAGTGTTTCATGGATTTACTTTGTAAAATCATATGTTGCAACTTAAAATGTAAAATTGATGATGTGTTTTCCATCACTTGTTAAGTGAGAATCATGTTTTGTTCTTGTATTGATAGCTGGGGTACTGATTCCATTTTAATGTAAACTTGACCAAAGAGTATGAGTTATAAACTCGTGGCATGTATGGAATGCTTGGGTCATAGTTGGTCATGTAATTAAGCATGAAATCTATAAGAATATTGTACTACGATTTTGCAGGTGATGCAGGTGTCGACTCATCACTTATGGCTTCGAGGGAAAAAGGTGAAGGAGAATGAAGCGTGAACTTTTAGGACACTTGTGGTGCAGAAAAGGTACAAAGAAACTACAAATTATGTTCATGCTTTTGGTGGACCAAAAGCTCATCAGTGGGGAGGATTGATCCAGGTGGCTCCAGACACCCTCAGGAGACCTGGAGGGCTTCGAAATGGTCAAAATTCAAAGTGGTAAGAATTATTTTGAACTAGGGAAAGATTGTATTTCTTGTCACCCTGATTCCAGTGGCGCAAACACCACTCAAATCTGAGTCTGTATGAGAAAGTTAGTGCAATTTGAAGTTTGTACCAAACAAAAAAAAATAGTCAAAGTCAACATTCCGCCACATGGCAGGCCATATGGATGATATGTGGTAGGCCTATTGGGACCCAAAAAGATAATGTGGAAGCCCAGTAAACAAAATAGAGGGGCCCACAAAAATTTGATGTGGCAGCACCACAAAGTCGACACATGGCAAGTAGGTCGTAAAGGTGGCATATGATGTGGACCAATGAGGGCTTGCCACATGGCCCAATCACATGGTGACAAATGGAACCTAAAACTAGGCCCAAGTGACCTTGGATGGTGAAACCTCAATTTTTTGTATTATTCTCATGTTTTTGGGAATTTACAATATGGACATGTGAATTCGATATATTATATAGTTTGAAAAAACAATATTGGGAGCCAAGGGGATTTAAACCCAAAACCTCCCAACAACAAGTATATTAATATGATTATGCCAAAAAATGTTCCAACCTCACACTTGGTCTTATTCACCCTCACACTTTGTTATAAAATTCCATTCAAATGGTTCAAGGAAATCATGGAGAATGATGGAGAATACATCAGAGATGACGACACATGGAGGCTAATGGAGTCATGAGCAAAACAAAGGCATAACGTAGAGTATATCGGTGCGTTCTTCACTGAATAATATTTTTTTATTTCACGTGCGGAACCATGAGCGGCCAGAGTGGCGGAACCTTGCCCAGGGAATCTTGAGGGGCATCAAAAAGATTCCTTTAGGTCCCGGACTTGTCGGAGTTAGTTTTTGACAAAATTTATGTTGATTTTACACCTCTCAGTGACAGGAACTCAATGGCGATGTATGTTTTACCATCATAGCTTCCCATTTTTTGGCCATTTTCTAGATTGAAGTGATGGTGTCAGATTCCCAAGTGTGGACAGTCAATTTTATGCTTCTCAACACGACAAATTCGATGGTGCAACCATATTCAGCTGCTGAGAATCCACTTCTTCAACCAACTTCACAAGTTGAGGTATACGCAGTATTGATATCATGTGCCTCTTTTATCATTTTTTGTGAGATATAATATGTTTTTTTATATCCTTGTTTGATTTATGTTGCAGGATCTATGTTTCTACTTCCCGTGAGATGTATTTTCCATGGATTGTTATGATCCCTATGTAACCTTGTTGATGGGATCCTCATCGTGACCTTGTGTGAGATTATGTCATGTTGATAGGAGGCCTATTGTGAGTGAGAGTTCCTGCAGAGGAACGTCTCGTGGAGAGACAAGCCACTCATGTTGAGGGCATATATCCTTGTATGACAGAAAACATAGTCCATGTACATCAACACCATTTCCAACACTATATGAAGCGACCTACCCCATTTTGACACTAGGCCGGGAGACGTAGCCCTCACTGGGTGAACTCTGTTATCAAAATCTCGTGTTCTTATGTTGTTAATTATTGTCTTGTTTCCTCTTGCTTAAAGTATGCATATGTGTTCTTTTAATGCTCTTTTCCATGCAATTATAACCACATCAGAGAATTAAAAGATAATTTCTAAATCTGGCATTGAAGGAACCCAAATCACTTCATACCTAGCAATGCATGTGTCAATTTTCTTCACGAGTAGCCATATTTTTCTCATGCCTTTATGGTCCCCACTGGGATTATTCTGTGTGGTAGCCTCATCGAGTCACCCTTGTTCAGAGCATCCGATTTGAGTCACCATTGCATCATGGAGTCTGTCCCAAGTCCCTTTTCCTCTTGTTACAATATTCCATTTATTTGCGCCTTGTCCCTCTCTCGTGTCATCCATTTTGGCCTCTATTCATATTGTCCCCCATCCCTTCTAGAGTCGAATCAGTCGCTGCCAGGTCATCTATTTTTTTTATGCTCTGAAAAGGGAAGTCATACGTCTACTACTTAGTACCCCCCATTCCATCATCATCCCTATTGTCGGCCCATCAATCACTTTACTATGATCCCTCGTGCCTTAGTAGAGGATTCCTCCCTCACCTATGGCAGACCTCCTTCTGTCAACATCAACACATTCATTCCCGAAGACAGGTCTAGAGCGTGGTTTACCTTTGTTCCAGCTTCCATTCTTTTTTGGTGCCACATATCAGAAAAAGGGACTCATTATTTCCCTTTGACTTGATTGTTTCTCATCCACTCAGCTTCAGGTCCTTATCGCATGATTAATTTCATATACTTGATGGTTTAGTGATCCAACAAATTGTACCAGTGATTCCCAGGTGTGTGTGAGATTTTTAGACCTCACGAGTGGGTGTCCCTTCAGGTAGCCCTCCACATGTCCGGATGACCTCACCTTATGCTACACCCTTAGATGAAGCTCTATAGATTTGATGGGTTCAGTTCCAGCCGCTTGGAGTGCCCATAGCATGCATGTATCCCTCAGATGATCCATTCATATTTTCAAATCCCTTTCCTATTTATCATGGTTTCTTTGGTTTTTATTATGTCTCATGTACTCAGATACTATTGTATGCAGTCCTGGTTGTTGTCTCAAGTGAAATATGTATGTGGGATCCATTATATTTTTTTCTAGCCCATTTTTATGCCAGCATGTCATGTACCAATTATCATGTACTTTATAGCTCAGTCTCATTTTATTGGGCACACCATTATTCTTTGCACTTTTTCATCTCAACAGGAATAGGTATGCCTCCCCCGCCTCACTGAGAATGGACACCCAAACATTAAAGGAGACTTATATAATTTGTAGGTCTCGCCCCCTTGGTTATTGTCCTCTATCGCTTCACTCAGTCTATGTATCTCTCTCTCTTTGACTCCCCTTCATTGTCTAGTAATTGTATTCTTACAACATACTTCAGTCATACGATTAGCTCCTAATGCTCACATGTTGGGGGGAATCTATTACAACAATTTTTGGTCATCTAACCATTTAAAATTATATGGATCGAAATACATCATATAAGACCCATTTTACGATAGTAAAATTGCTTTCACTATAAGAAATAATTTAATAAACCATATTTTAAGAAGCTATTTCTAGTTCAAAAAGGTAACCCCATGAGAAATAATTAAATAAATCCTTATTTATTTGATTGGAATAATTAATTAAATGAGTGTTTAAATAATATCCTTGGTCATATTTAGCCCAATTATGAGAAATAATTAGATAAATCATTATTTATCTTATTTTTCTCTAGGAATAATTAATTAATCATTATTTAGTTATTATTCCCTATTAAATTTGACTAAATCACCTAGAAACATTAAAAAAGTCATTATTTTTTAATTATTCCTTTACCCCATTCTTGAAATGATAAATAAATCATTTATTTGTTTATTATTTCTAAATAGTGGTATTTAACCAATTTAAATGCATTTTCCCTCCAACAAAATATAATAAAATAATCAAAGTAGTTAGATCTAGATCTTGGTTAATAATATTTTATTATTGGTGAATATTATCGAGGATAACTCAATATTTTGTTATAAATATGAGGTTTTTCTATTCATTATTCACTTTGATCACTATTTATTGTTGCGCTTTGATCATTCTCATTGTTGCTACTAATTTCTCGATTGTTGAGCTCCCATATTATTCAACGCATTTTGGGTTTTCTACACCATTGAGAGAGAGAAACTTCTGGATCTGAAGCATTTAGGATAGCCAAGAACCCATCCCACTGAGGGGGACTGGTAACATCATTCTTTGTTTCCTTCCCAGGTGTTATAATACATATAAAATTCTTTATATCTTGTCGTGTCCATTGGATGCATGGAGCAACTCGTATTTCCTTTTACTATTTAACCACTTTTAATGCATAGATTTTGGTTTTTACATCATTTTTTTTACTATCTATTGTAGATATAATGAAGTTAAGAAGCCATATTTGTTGTTAGGGTTGTTTTTCACACACAGCTAAAGTGATTTGTTTTTGTACACTTGCATTAAGAATTTACGCTAACATTTATGCTTGTTAGTATCTCTTTTCCATGCCCTAATAGGATCTAATGCATGGTAATATTGACTCATGAAATTATTCAAAGAATGTTTGTCACATTTGCGTTGAGACTGTGGAAAATGATACACTTCTCTCAAATCACTAATGGTGAATGAGCCAATGATTGTTTGCCTCTATGTCAGGAACATCCTTTCTGCAATGTTCACATTGTCAACAACCCATCGAATCATATTTGTATAAGGAAGGATTTTGGGTCGGGCCACAATATAATGTAAGAAAGAATTGGCTACATCAATGTAGTTAGTATTAGAGACTACAGTAGAGTCATCTACCGTAATTGTTATTTTTTTCAGCCTAAGTCCATCATTCTGAAATAGTGTATAGATAGTTTCCCAAGAGCTGCTTCCAACATCTAAAGCACAGAATGTATCGGAAAATAATCTAGGGATTTCAAAATTTTCAGTTTGAGGAGTGACAGGTTCTTGTTGAGCGACAAGTTTCCTCTTTGTTTTATCTACCTTAGACATATCTTCTTCAAAAAATTTCTTATCAGGACTAGCCTGTAATGGAAAATAGAGGTCTAAGCAGTAACTTCTTTAGATAAAACTTAGTGCAAGTATTTCATTTCACACAAATAAATTCTTTGTATTTCAAGATTAAATCATGATAAAATCACTATAATGAGTGAAAAATGGTTATAATCTCAAAACCATAAATTTGCCACTTGCGCATATTAATTTCCAAACATGAGTCCACGTGGGCATGCCCATATTAGTTTATTGAGAAAAATATGTCGTAGATATCATTTGGAGCAACATAATAAAGTTACAATGTGTACATCCTCTAATAGATCACATTTAAATCTTAAAAAGTTACAAGAAAGGGTAGGAAAGCATATCAAGGATTCTATATCGATGATGGTATATTGAGGTTTCAAAGTGGAGGAACCCGATATGAGATTCTCGAGAACGTGTGTAAATGGGGATATTAGAGGTCATTGGGTATCAGAGGGACCCATATCGGTAGTAAATAGATAATGGAGATGATATGTATTGGGATATCGGGGTTAGAAAAGTATCAGGGATGTTGTAAATAAGAGCTTTGAAAGATATCAAAGATATCAAATATCAGAAGTTCAAAGGATGGAACACTTTAACAGTTCATATATTTTACGGGTCTAATATGTCAGCTAGAAGTTGTGGGTCCAGAGGCTATTATAATTATTCAACAGAAAAGGCACACATGACTTACCTTTTTAATAAAAATTCCCTTTCTTAAGAAATCAGGGAAGTTTTATCGAGGAAATTCTTTATGGTAACTTCCTTGGGAGGAAAGTTACAATATAACATAAAGTCTAATAAAAAGTTCTAATAATGCATGATTTTGGAATAAAAGGGGTGTACAGGTTTTTTTACGTTATCATAAGATTAAAAGGATTAGGCCTCTGGTATTTGAGTTCCTATATGAGAAACATTCAGGCTATGAGGTTTCACAAAAAGCTTAAAAATGCCTTATTTTATTGAAAATAAACAAGTTTTATTAGCAATAATAAGGGCCCCTTTATTTATTAAATAACTAAAAATAAAAAAATAAATGGGGAGTTATTTAGTACTACAACACGATCCTAAATAATGAAATTTTTTAGGCTCCTGATACATTTTTCAGAGTGAAATCTTTTTCACCATATTATTTGGCCGCCTCTCAAGGTAGGGAGGCCAAAAACATATGTTATATTCATTTATTTCCTTCGCATTTTCATTTGTTTCCTTCACATTTTGAATTTCTAAACTAATGTTAGCATTAGTTCAAGGCATTAAATATGTTATACAAATGAGTAAGGAAAAGTAACGAAGGAGAACCAAGAATGGATCTATATGTAGTGGACCCACAAGCCAAGGAAGGAAAATATATCCAATGCAGGTGACCGCCCTTTATAGAACCTCAATTTGGTAGTTGTGTGAGCTATATATTCATGTACTGGCACCACTTGACTGCTCATCAAGACAAAACTATGGCTATCTTCATGCACTGTCACTGCTTAACCTAATTTTGTGTGTGTACTAGCATCACTTGACCACCTTTCAAGACAAGCTGAGCGGTACATAACTATCTCTTCATCTGAAGTACCCAAGATAATTGAGCTCCGACTTATGAACCTGTCCAATGACTAGAAAACTAGAATTCTCTTTTGAACTGAAAGCCTACTTCAACAGCCCTTACTTTGGCTAAGGTAAGGGTAAAAGATAGAGATTCTCTTGACTGAAAGCTAATTATCTCACACTTACTTGTGAGCTTGAGATTTCCGTGGCTTGAGATAAACCTAATATCATTCAGGGTGTTACATAGGTAACATCAACACTAAATACATAGAGGGAAAATGTATCTAGTATATAGACCACTCTCTTACAACTGTCACGGTGTTTCTCCACTGCCTCATACATTGTTGTAGGCAATAGATATCTCCATCTACTCTATACGCGTTATAATGCATGATACATGGGAAAAATGGCAAGTAATTCCTTTGCTTTTGTTGGTTACCCGTAGTTACCAACATTACGCATAGTGAGTTTGTTTGGAAAGAATGGGAAATTGGAGGAAGGGGTAGCCATGATTTCATGGGCAAAAATATGGTTGAAGATATAAGTGATGTGGAAATATTTCCTCAGTTTAGATTGTTCTCTACAACTCACCATATCTATTTGGAAATGGATTTCTTGGTTTTGTCGTGATGATGAGAAGACGACCCCAACATTTTCTTGTTGAACCATAAGCCCATCTCGGAAATGAATACAGGTACCATGCATATACGGAACAAAAGAAGATTCATTTGGATCTGCACAATACATATCTGCTCGATAAAAACTTGGCCATACTTTCAAGGGTTATGGTATTTACTATTCCTACAAACTCTCTTTTTTTCTTATTTAGAAAACCGTCAAAGAAACTCTATCATTAATATTTCCTAGTCAACTTCTCCGCACAGATACCAAGTAAATTTTAAACACATATATGCTTAAAGTTGAGTTAAAGGTGACAGGAAAGTTTTTCTACTATGGTATTTACTATTCCTACAAACTCTCTTTTTTTCTTATTTAGAAAACCGTCAAAAAAACTCTATCATTAATATTTCCTAGTCAACTTCTCCGCACAGATACCAAGTAAAGTTTAAACACATATATGCTTAAAGTTGAGTTAAAGGTGACAGGAAAGTTTTTCTTCTCTTTTAAGTGAAATTTAATGGTTGTATTTCTCTTCAACAACAAAATATTCATGGGAATTTTATCATATTTCCTTTTATTGCAATTCAGAAAATCCTAAACTATAACCAACATTATATCTTGATAAAATTAAAACTGTAAAGTTTACTTACAAACTGTTCGCCATCTTGATACGTACCTGAATCTGGGTTCGATCTTCAAACTCGTCCGCTTGAGACCACTCATAGTACGTGTCGCTAGTCACTGTCTCCATTTGCATATAAGGTTTAAAATCACGATTTATAATTTCTTTTCGCCATCACACACTATCAGTTACAGGTACCTTAACATTAATCTTGTAATTGTAAGGTAAATATAAACAAGAACAGATCGGCTAGAATGCCTGTATTCAACACATAATATTCCACAAATAAAATTCCAATGCCGTAATAATGGGCGGTACATAACGCTTCCTGTTTACTCAGCTATGATGGTATGAGATTCAGGGCTTATGCTCATTTCCTAATACCCAACCCTTGTACCAGTTTACACTGAGGGTTACACTGACTGTTTAACAACTAATTTCTGCTTTAACATGGTTGCCACAAAAAGCCAATGAGCAAACAGTCGGAGAAAACCATGGAAAACCATGGTAATATCATGTATTTTGTGGTTAGCCCTTATGGTTACTCTTCTAGTGAGAAAACCTTCAGAAACAATCAATTTCACATCTTGCATATTTTTTCTCCTGAGCATGTTAAAGAACGTAATCTCAACCACCTGCTAGGTGCTAGGTGTCGAAACAATCCGTACAAGTATCTTAGTTTAGTTTCTGTTAGTTGAGTTTAGTCTAGTTACACTATAGTTATTTATTGTTGATGTTCCCAATGTAATCCTATTTAACTAATTCGTAATATTGAGATGAGTAATCCTCTGGTCCATTTCTTTTCAGTTTTTCAATTCTTGTCGTGGTATCAGAGCTAGTTTGCATAAGCCAGCAACAAAGCCAAGTTGGAGAAATAGAGAGGAGAGGTGAGCCTACATAAAACTCATTTAAGAGCAGTAGAATTTTGAAGAAGAACGCCTCCTGTGAAGTAGCAGAAGAAGACAAAAAAAAAAAAAAAATCCAGACGAATCCAGTAAAAGCGCTGGCAAAAGAAATAGAAGAAAGCCCGAATTCTTTTTTTTCTTCTACATAACACTCTGGATGTTTAGAAACTCAGCGTTAGTCCTAATGAACTTCCTGTTCAGAAGCTCTGCGTTATAACGCAGGTGCAAGAGCTTTTAGCGGCGTCAAGTTGTTGTCACTTGCGCGCTTTCCGAGTGCCGCCGCGGAGCCTGCTTTCATTGTCTGCGTTAGCATTTATGCTGGAGTCGAGTTCATTCCCTATGTTAAGGTATTATTCAACGACTTAAAAAAAAAATGAATGGTTCATTACCTGCGTTAAGGTATTGCTAGTCAAAGTATTCAAATATTAAAAAAAAAAATGAATGGCATGTAAGTAGTTTTTGACGCTCACGTGATTTAAAAAGAGGAATCCCTTTTTATGTAATTTTTCAAGCTTCATGTATTCAAAAAGAAGAGGAAGAACTTCAAAATTTGCATAGGGAAGAATTCTATTTAAAAAAAAAAAAGGATTTTAAGTTTTTAAAGGAGATGAGATTTTGTTGAGAAAAAAGAATATTTTTTGAGTTTAAAAAAAAAAAAAAAAAACTTTAAAATTGTGAGAGCCTTGTGAATGTGAATGTTTAAAAGGAAATTTTTGAGGAAGAGAATTTTTAGAAACAAGGTATTTGATGCATATATAGACTCGTCTGTTTGTGGAAGCCAAGCAACGAGATCATGGGAAAAGCAAAGAGGCTAAAGAAAAAGTAGATTATGTTCGAGATCTTTCTAGATTAGGAAATCAAGAGGAAAAAAGATGCCTATGCATTAAGATGCATAAAAGAATCAGTCGATGAAAGTATACTTCCCTTGATTTCAGATGCCAAGACAGCTAAGGAGGAATGTGATACCCGAGAGATGTTTTGGTGCAAAGGGGGCATTGAAGTTGAAGATGAAGGTGGATCTGTAGCAGCAGATCTACAGCCAGACGAAGAGTCAGAAGAAACAGAGAGAGAGCAAAAAGATGCTTGTGAACCCCATTGTACACAGCTACATGTGGACGATGATTTGATGATTCTAGCAACGGAGCTCGCTGAAGAAGATATGATGATTCTAGCAAAGGAGCTTGCTGACAAAGATTTGCTGATACCACCAACATGGCTTGCTGACGAAGATATGATGAACCCAGCAACAGAGCTTGCTGATGATATGGTGATTCCAGCAACAGATTTTGCTGAAGTAATGGTAAATCCAGAGACTAATATTGTTGATTTTGACAAAGAATTTTTGGCTAATGATGACTGGTTGCAGATGATGCAACAAAAATATGATATCAACATGATGCTATTTGGTGAGATAATCCCACTTCAGTGAGTGGAAGACAACATGATTGGAGCAGCACAGGTTAGTGATGAAAAGACAGAGACAGAAACAAAGACAGAGACAAAGGAAGAAACAGAGAAAGAAGAAGAGACAGAAGTAAAGAAAGAAGTCTACAAAGGGAATGCAGAAACAGAGATAGAGGCAGAAGCAGAAAATGAAACACAACAGGATAAAGCTCTCACTGAAGAGAAAAAAGACCAGAACCAATGTCGTTCTGAAAATATTTTTTATTCTAACATTGATTTCAAGTGTTCAGGTACACAAAATGATTATGAAGAAGAGCTAAAGTTTATTGAAACATGGCTTGCAACACCATGTCTAGTTGAGGTCTACACAAAAGCTATAGATATGAATGTTAATGACAACATGCATGACGAACATGTCAATGAAATTTTCAGTTATTGGAGTTTTGAAGAAATAATATATTATTCTAATCTTATGTTGCAGCAGATTGGTGATGAAAAGCGCACTACAGAAGACAATATGTGGCAGCAACCCACATTTCTTGAAGATGTACAGAACATGCTTAGACAGCTTGGAACAAAAGAAAACTTGTACCATCAAATGAAGAAATAGAGTTCTCAAAGATAGAACAAAACGAAAAATCTAAAACAATTTAGAGGCTACAGAATATGGAAAAAGAGAAGAAGAAAACCAAATCTAGTTGAAGTCAATTTTTTTTTAAATTGTAAGCCTTGCTGAGACATAGACCAGCAAGTATTTGAATTAAATTTTTATGTGGTTGAAATTAAAGGGGAGTGTTAAAGAACATAATCTCAACCACCTGCTAGGTGTCAAAACCATCCGTACAAGTGGCTTAGTTCAGTTTCAGTTAGTCGAGTTTAGTCCAGTTACACTACAGTCATTTATTGTTGATGTTCCCAATGTAATCCTATCTAACTAATTCGTAATATTGAGATGAGCAATCCTCTGCTCCACTTCTTTTCAGTTTTTCAATTTTTGTCAAAGCATGAGCCCAAGCATTTGCCAGGTATGAGTTCTTGTACTAGGAGTTCCTGAATCTTCTATTTTCAATGTCCTTCAATCTAATCATGAAGGAGGCTTGAGTGAGTCCTCAATGTTTCCAGGTGCCTTTGATTGATAAATGAAGAGATTACCTTAAAGAAATAAATAAAGGAGCTTCAATACCTACAATAATGTGTACCCCTCGGAATGGATTTCATGGTGAGCCCTAAAAATAACAATAGTTGCACCGCTATGAAAACAAAACTAGAAATCCATAGAGGATGCATATAGAACTGGAAATCCATGGAGAACAAATATAAATATGAGCCTTTTTCTTTTGAAATACAGTGTCATATATCAAACTGCACAGACAGATAACCGAGTGTTTTTCTTTTCTCACACATGAATATGTACTTGTAGCAATTTCATACTTTACTGTGATGTGGCAACCTGCATTGCATGGAAGCACAACGTGGACTTGCACCGTCAACATTCGGACTAGTCCTTCTCATCCTTATGTTATGTGCCATAGAGCTTGAATAACAAAACAAAACGAGGCATGTATATATGTTCGTTGTTAAAAAATTCATAGAACGTGTTATGAACTTAAACTCCCACCTCCTGTGCTTAGGTGACTTGTGTTTTGTTTTTTTCCAAAAGAATTCCAAGCTCACCATATTTTAACAAAAGTTGTTACATATTACACCAAGGAGGAACAGGTGCATTGCATATTTGAAAAATTTAGATTACATTATTTTAAAGTCACGGGAAACTTAAACATACATATACACGTAGAAAAAACACAAAAAAAAAATTGATTTTATAATAAATAATTCTTTTTAACTTGGCGTGATCAAACAGGATCTTTAGCAAATTTCTTTTAATCAATAGGTCGAGGGCTAAGGGCTAAGTTTCTTTCTTGGAGATCGGTGCACCACAACCGAGTTGGTTTCATATCACATAGGGAGGAGGGCCATAAACACTAAACTTTTTTAGCTAAAATTGTACATATAATGGCAGATTCAACATAATATATGCAAACAAGTGATACGATCTCCCAGCCATAAATTAAATTCTATTCACCCATGTGTCCCACACACAAACCCTTTAAGCCCTACATTTGTCATATGTTTTATCAACAAAGAAATGGCACAGATCATGTGACTTTCTCGAGAATCTAAATAATGGATCAATTGTTGTGTTGTTTTTATCAATTTTTATATTTTTTAATTATATAATATAGAAATATCAACGCATGGGTTGCATGCAACCTCATGGTTGTTCTCGTGATTTTTTTGGCAAAAAAATGCTTTATGAATTAACTATAAGGTTGATGCACATCTCATTTCCCCCATAGGATTAACGTATTTGGACACAAAAGTAACCGTATTCTCATGCTAACGGACATCTGCATGTAGGAATCAGATTTTAACATCTGCATCTAAGAGTCATATTTTCCTCGACGTGCATATGAGACTATAATCATCAGATAATCATACTCTCCCTCGACGTGCATCTCCGGCTAACTATTCTTTCTCAGATAGTTTTACAGGGTTTTAGGCATGCATCTTGGGTCGATTATTCTTTCTCAGGTAGATATGCAGTTTTTTCACGTGATTTTTCAGAAACCCTTGAAGCATGCAAGCGTTGTTGAATAATTCATTTACATTGAACAAGTTTCTTGGGTTAATTTCAATGCATACTTGAAACTTTATCTTGAGAAATGTTTTTAAACCATTACTGTTGCATTCCTATTGAATAAAAGTTGACTAAATTTCTATTTTGGAATTGTTACTGACAAGCTTACATTCTTAAGTATGATGCAACTGATGGGGTGTGCAAAGAGAGCTTGAAGCTTGCTGATAATACGAATCCTGAAATTGATGGTCATAGAATTACTTTCAATTCAATTCTAAAATATATGCCCCTTGACATCAACCAATGTGTAAATAAACTCTCCTAATTGTGATTTCAAATATAAAACACTCATAATGTTGCAGACCTTCACAAACGCAATTGTAATTCACCAAAGAAATGGACACTACTACACCAAGGGCATTTTAAGACATTTGTTTAAGACAAAAGAAATCTTTTGTCTTAAAAAGTCACTTTTTATTTTAGTTATTTTATATTAAAATTTAATATCAATTGAATTGTCTTAAATATAAAATTTAAGACAAAAATAGTGTGAGACAAAAAAATTTGAGACAAAATTTTCTATTTAAGACAAAAACAATTTGAGACAAAAATATTTAAGACAAAAACAATTTGAGACAAAAAAATTAGGACAAAAAAATTTAAGACAAAAGTATTTTAAGACAAAATTTTATATTTAAGACAAAACGAATTTGAGACAAAAATATTTTAAGACAAAATTTTAGATTTAAGACAAAAGCACTTTGAGACAAAAATATTTAAGACAAAACTTTATATTTAAGACAATGGAACTTAAGACAATGACAATTAAGACAACTCATTTAAGATAGTTAGCAATTAAGATAAAATCATTAGCTTTGGGAAGTTTGCATTGAAATATCATGAGTGGATAGTGGATAAAATTATATTTTTTATTTTTGAAAATCAACATTCAAACCACATGAAATTTAATCATGTCATATTTATTTCTTTTATATTATATTTTTCTTTTTTCATTAAACCACATTCTAAAAATTTAATAAATAAATAGATAAAAAAATATTATTTTTAGGTTGGCAACTCAAGGAGATTTGAACTTTGAATCTCGTGTTTTAACCATAACTGCTCCAACACTAATATTCTTGGGCATATTATGTTTTTTCCTGCTAACCGCTCCAAATATAACAACCTCTAAGAACTAGTAGGGTCCAAGGAAAAGAGCTACAAGTTCCCTAAATCCGATCTACATTTCATGGACAGCCACATTTCCCCCAAATGTCCTCCGCATATTTTCCTTGGTGTATTGGAGTTTGAAAAATACATAGGATGCCACAAGTAATCCTAATCATAAGACTTAACTTTCCTAATGACTAGGAGGCCTTAAAAATAAAAATAAAAAATAAAATAAAATAAAAAACATCTTAATTTATGCCCAAAATTACTAAAATTTCCTATCCCAAATATGAAATCAGAAATTCTACAAAATTATAGGGCAACAAGGAAACCAACTTCCTCTTCCAAAAATATCTAAGACCTTATGGAGGACAAATACAAATTTTGAAATAAATTGTTGAAATTATGCTCTTGCATCAATAGCTACCAATGTATCCTTGTAGGACACCCCCTTTAACAATAGTAATACCAATGTCCTTTACCAGCTAGAAGGAACTCCTTACATAATTCTCTCTTAGATCCCCTTAACCCATTGCAATGGTTGTATTTGATGCCTACCTAGTTGCAAGCACATTAAGAAGCAATGTAGCATATTGTTGGTTGAGGATTTCGATAAGTATGTGATTTTGTTGACATCTTGTGACTATCTCATATGTGAATATATAAAATCTTGGATGCATGTCGCCCTGACACTATAACATGACTTAGTATTTCCTATCATACCGTGTCACTCCCTCCTCGAGACACCTAGAACTCGCTAACACTCCCTGTCACACACTCTTATTCATTCATTTATGAATTTTGACCCAGTGCGCCTCTATCATGTTTTCCTGGCACTCCCTAACACTCATTAGCACACATTGGCACACCTAGGCACTTGGAACAAATTTGTATGCTTCCCTAGCACTTTAACATGCCTTGGCACTTCCTAGAATACAGTGTCACTCCCTTCTTAACACACTTGGAACTGGCTTATACTTCATTTTCATGCATTTTAAACTAGTGCCCCCTTGTGTTTCCCTGACACTTGGCCCTCACACTCCCTAGCATGTGTTCATGCCACACCCTGGCACCTGCCACATCTTGGCATGCCTATCATGCCTTGGAACTGCCTAACATGTCTTAGTACTTCTAGGAATTCCTTGACACACCTTGTTATTCCTTAGATTTCATGTCGTCATAGATAACCTTGCTTTTTTTGTGACTTGGGAACCCAACCAAGTCATTGGAAAATCGATGTTGTGCCCAACCCAAAGTTTCCCTTTGTCTAAAACTACTTTATCCAACCGTTTATGTAACCATAGGCTTACCTCCTACAAGTCTTATTCTGACCTTCTCCTAACACAATTTATCCTTGAGACACTTGGAAATCGTTGACACTACTTGGCACACACTCTTATTCGTTCATTTCCATGCATTTTGACCTAGTTCTCCCTTGCAATGTCCTGGCACTCCCTAACAGTCCTCAAAATCCATTGACACTTTCTGGCATTTGCTAGCATGCCTTTTCATTCCTTGGCACGCATTGACACTCCTTAGTTATCATGCCCTCACAATTACCCTTACTTTTTTGGAACTTGGGAACCCAACCAAGTCTTGCCTTGAATATAACAACTTGACCAAGTTACGGTTACTACAACTAGATTGTGCCTTGTTCACCTAAGAAATGACTATAACCCCTCACCCATTTAACCCCCTAAACACTAAACCCCTAACCCATTTAACCCCTTAAACCCTTAACCCCTAACCCCTTAAACCCTAATTCCCGACCCCTAACCCATTTAACACCCTAAACCCTTAAAACCCTAACCCATTTAACCTCCAAACCGTAACCCCTAACCCTTAAAATATTTAACTGCTAAATCCCCTAACCCCCTAAGCCTCTTAACCCCTAACCCATTTAACCCCATAAACCTCTAACCCCTTAACCTCTAACCCATTAACCCCTAACCCCTAACCCCTAAAATCCTTAATTGCTAAATCCCCTAACCCCATAAACCTCTAAACCCCTAAACCTATTTAACCCCGTAAACCCTAAAAGTCTAACCCTTAACCCTTAACCCCTTAAGCCCTAATTCCAAACCCCTAACCCATTTAACCCCCTAAACACCTAAAACCCTAACCCATTTAACTCCTAAACCCTAAACCTTTAAACCCTTAAACCCCTAAACCACTAACACCTAAACCCCTAATCCTTTAATCCCTAAACCCCTAAACCATTAACGCTTAACCATTAACCCATTAACCCCTCAACCCTAACCCCTAAAATCCTTAACTGCTAAATCCACTAAGCCCTAAGCCCCCAATCCCTAATCCCTTAACCACTAGCTCATTATTCACCTAACCCCTAACTGCGCCTAAATCCCCTAACACCTAAGCCCCCAATCCCTAATCCCTTAACCAATAACTCATTATTCCTCTAACCCCTAAATGCGCCTAAATCCCCTAACCCCTAAACCCCCAATCCATAACCCCTTAACCACTAACTCATTATTCCCCTAACCCCAATCCATAATCCCTTAAATACTAATTCTTTATGCCCCTAACCCTTAAGCCCCCAATCCCTAACCCCTTAACCACTAACGAGAATATACCACAGTGGGCATGCACAAGAAGAAGAACCAAAGAAATCAAAATCAATAAAGAAAGCACAACCACCACTCCAAACTCGCTTCTCTAAAACACATACAACTGCAATAAATCCCACTGAAGCTTACAAATTTATCAAGCCCTAATTAACTTACTAACAAATTCAACAAGCCAACATGCTACAATTTTTTGAGTCACCCCCAAATCAATTAGTAATTATTGCATGAATGTACATTTGTTTGTAGTTTTATTTAAAAGGTTGAAATTCTCTCAAGAGCATATAGAATATATCCAAAAGTTAAAAAATGGAAATTTTTCTTACCTCCACAAGGTATCATCACACCGTGATAGGTGAAAACATACAAGTCTAAATCTTCTACCTCTAAGTCTCAATGGCACTTCAACATGTCAATAACATACTTGCAACAATTCTTAATGAGTTTTGTCTATTGGCTAAAGATATGTACATCCATCCATCCAAAAATAAACATCTCAATCAATCCAACACCATAAATTGTGCTAAATAGTTCATCATGTTATTTCAAATATTACAATATTTTCTTATATAATTAGCTCACATATTCCTTGAATATTTGAAAGCCAAACTACCTTAGCACAATATACCAGAAAGATTTGTACTCTAAAAGACAAAAAAATACAACAAACTAAAATAGGAACTTTAACTCTAATCCAGACACTTCATTCTTAGCAACATGATATCTAATGAAGATGATATGTGAAAAAAAAGGCTTCATATATTGTTTATCACATGTCAAACCGAGTGAACAAACACATGCATAGAAAACATCAGAAATAGGGTTCATAGATCGACTTGTATTATATGGTTTCAAACCCTTCTTGTCTCCTTCAAGGGGGTTTCTGTAGGTCTTAAAAAAGACTTCCTTTTGCTAACCAAATGGAGTTTTTCTTTCACACATGTATGGAAACGTAGTTTCCAAATCATATTGTAATAGATTCATAAGGTGATATTGTTGGTATTAACTACACCTTATTTGGAGACATCATTTTTATTGTAGGGGTTGGTACCTTTCTATTGGATGTAGTTGGTGATGTGAAGACTACTCAACCTCTAGTAAAGACTCATACTAACTCTAACAAGCTTATGGATGATTTTTTACAAAGGGAGACCCCTCTAAGCTTAACTCATTGGATTCCTTGTTTGTTCATGCTAATTATTGTTCTCAACTTTCCTTCTCCAAGGGGCTGAGACTATTTGCTTCATTTATTTTACATGGCCCGATGAAAGAAGAAGAATGGAGATTGTCTCCACATCTTTTCCATTTTGCTAAGTTACAAAAAAGAGTCAATTTATATAGCCAATAGACTAATAGTCTCTCGATACACCTTTAGTGAGCTATGCATAGCTCTCACCTATCACTGTAGCTTAATGAAATGACATCTAATAGCTCCAAGACACCATTATAAATGGATTAGTTGTGAAGTTGTTGTTAAATGATCACCTCCAAATGTTCAATTCTCATGAATTTTGGGGGAGGGGGGTCTTTTGGTGTATTGAGCGGGGCAAGGGGACATAAGGGTAGAATGGATGGGTAGAAGTGAGAGGTTCGAGCATGGTTTACTGAGATCTACAATCCTAACATTAGAGAATGAGAAGGAGCCTTAGGGCCTTATGGCATAGGGGATAGGGAACCTATAGGTAAGGTAATGAGAGAAATTGATAGGGGAACCCCCAATAGTTGTGACAAGGGGATTAGGGGCCACATTATCACAACCCATACGCACTTAACCCATAACCACTAAAGTCCCTATCCCTTTAACCCTGAAGCCACAATCCCTTAATCCCTACACCCATAACTCATAACAAATTAACCCCTTGATCCCTTAAACCCAAAGCCATTAACCCCTTAACCCCTAACCACTAACTTAGAATCCTTGAACCCCATAAACCCTAATCCCATATCCTCTTAAAGCTTGACCCTTAACCCATAACCCCTAACCCTTAAACTCATTAACCCCTAACCCCTTAACCTTCTGACACCTAAATAACATAACCCTTAGGCACTTAACCCCTAAATCCCTTGAAATGTAAGTATGTGATTTTGTTGACATATTATGACTGTCCCGTATGTGAATATATAAAATCATTTTTTTGTACTAGTTTAAGGATTGATACCATCAAGTGTGTGCGCTAACATGGATGGAACACTAACTGCATGTTGTATATATTGTAATGTAAATGAATAATCTCTTCTGGAAAAGGCTCCACTCATAATGCCATTTCGCAAATGCTTGCACTCAGTAATCGTGGTCATATTTTAAGGTGTAATGTTATCGTAAGGGTAAACCTACCTATCCATCTCTTTAAACGCACACATCACAGATGTTGGCTTGATCTTGTGCTTGTTGCGGGGAAAATGTTGCTGCAGTGGAACCCCCAAATAAGATTTATTTGGGTTGACCCTGATTTGAATAGCTCTGAATGACTTCAAATTACCCTTGCCTTGACTATGCAATCCTCATTGGCATCTCCAATGGATGTGTGATGCATTGGATGCATCAACATAGTCACAATTGATAGTCACACTGCCATTTCACCTATCTCTCCACTGAGTCTCCATTGGAACTCCCATGCAAGTAGTTAACTGTTGTCTCTGTTCAGTTGATTAATGAGTTATTATTTGTGAATTAATTTAACTAATTAATTCACTCCACTCCCACTAGTGTATCAATCTGTTAGAAATAGACACAATTAGTTTAATTGAGTTTAACTCCAAGGATGTAGTTAAACTGAAACAAACTCCATGAACTACTTCACCAACTCCATCATAACTCTGCCACTTGAGTCCTGACTTGAGTCCTCCATGCATGAACACCAGTGAACCCTAGGAATTGTGTAATTCCTTCAACTAGCTGTTCTACCACACTTGTTAACTGAAATTAAGTGTTCCAAGAGAATAAGTTGTTATTTAGGGTCTAATTATTATTAAGAGCTAATAATAATCGACACTTCTATTTTTAGATCAACGATCTATAAATAGACTTCGTCCAATATGTCTAAAAATAGAAATCCATCTATTTTTCCAACTTGACCAACCATCCACAAATAGAATCCTGCAACTTCTGAAATATGGTCTCCATGTCTAAAAATAGACATAGTCTAAAAATAGATTTGCGCCAAAAATAGCCTGCGAGCCCACTTAGTGAAGGCGACTCTTTTCACTAAGCTCATCATCTTGTTGAATCCCAACACCTAGAACTCACTAACACTCCCTGCCACACACTCTTATTCATTCATTTATTAATTTTGACTTAGTGCTATGTTATGTTTTCCTGACACTCCCTAACACTCCTTAGCATGCATTGGCACACCTTGGCACTTGGAACATCTTTGTATGCTTCCCTAACACTCTAACATGCCTTGGCAGTTCCTAGAATACTGTGTCACTCCCTTCTTAGCACACCTGGAACTGGCTGATACTTCATTTCCATGAATTTTAAACTAGTGCTCCCTTGTGTTTCCTTGACACTTGGCCCTCACACTCCCTAGCATGTATTCATGCCACACCCTAGCACCTGCCACATCTTGGCATGCCTATCATGCCTTGGAACTACCTAACATGTGTTAGTACTTCTAGGAATTCCCTGACACACCTTGGTATTCCTTAGCTTTCATGTCGTCATAGATAACCTTACTTTTTTTTGCGACTTGGGAACCCAACCAAGTCATTGGAAAATAAATGTTGTGCCCAACCCAAAGTTTCCCTTTGTCTGAAACTACTTTGTGCAACCCTTTATGTAACCATAGGCTTTCCTCCTACAAGTCTTATTCCGGCCTTCCCCTAACACACTTTATACTTGAGACACTTGGATTTCATTGACACTACTTGGCACACACTCTTATTCGTTCATTTCCATGCATTTTGACCTAGTTCTCCCTTGCAATGTCCTGGCACTCCCTAACACTCCTCAACATCCATTGACACTTTCTAGCATGTGTTAGCATGCCTTTTCATTCCTTGGCACACACTAACACTCCTTAGTTCTCATGCCCTCACAATTACCCTTACTTTTTTGGAACTTGGGAACCCAACCAATTCTTGCCTTGACTATAACAACTTGACCAAGTTATGGTTACTAAAAATATATTATGCCTTGTTCACCTAATAAATGGCTATAACCCCTCACCCATTTAACCCCCTAAACCCTAAACCCCTAACCCATTTAACCCCCTAAACCCTAAACCTCTAAACCCTTAACCCCTAACCCCTTAAACCCTAATTCCCGACCCTAACCCATTTAACCCCCTAAACCCCTAAAAAACTTACTCATTTAACCCCCAAACCCTAACTCCCAAAACCTAACCCCTAATCCCTTTAACCCCTAACCGCTAAAATCCTTAACTTCTAAATCCCCTAACCCCCTAAACCTCTAAACCCCTAACCCATTTAACCCCCTAAACATCTAACCCCTTAACCCCTTAACCCCTAACCCCTAAAATCCTTAACTGCTAAATCCCCTAACCCCCTAAACCTCTAAACCCCTAAACCCATTTAACCCCGTAAACCCTAAACGTCTAACCCTTAACCCCTTAAGCCCTAATTCATACCATGTTACTCCCTCCTCGAGACACCTAGAACTCGCTAATGCTCCCTGTCACACACTCTTATTCATTCATTTATGCATTTTGACATAGTGCTCTGTTATGTTTTCCTGGCACTCCCTAACACTCCTTAGCACACATTAGCACACCTTGGCACTTGGAACATCTTTGTATGCTTCCCTAGCACTCTAACACGCCTTGGCACTTCATAGAATACTGTGTCACTCCCTTCTTAGCACACCTGGAACTGGCTGATACTCAATTTCCATGCATTTGAAACTAGTGCTCCCTTGTGTTTCCCTGACACTTGGCCCTCACACTCCCTCGCATGTGTTCATGCCACACCTTGGTATTCCTTAGCTTTCATGCCGTCATAGATAGCCTTACATTTTTTGCGACTGGGGAACCCAACCAAATCATTGGAAACTCAATGTTGTGCCCAACCCTAAGTTTCCCTTTGTCTGAAACTACTTTTTCCCCCTAAACCCTAAACCCCTAAACCCCTAACCCATTTAACCCTAAACCCTAACCCATTTTCCCCCCTAAACCCTAAACCCCTAACCCATTTAACCCCCTAAACCCTAAACCTCTAAACCTTTAACCCCTAACCCCTTAAATCCTAATTCCCGACCCTAACCCATTTAACGCCTTAAACCCCTAAAAACCTAACCCATTTAACCCCCAAAACCTAACCCCTTTAACCCCTAACCGCTAAAATCCTTAACTGCTAAATCCCCTAACCCCCTAAAACTCTAAACCCCTAACCCATTTAACCCCCTAAACATCTAACTCCTTAACCCCTAACCCCTAAAATCCTTAACTGTTAAACCCCCTAACCCCCTAAACCTCTAAACCCCTAAACCCATTTAACCCCGTAAACTCTAAACGTCTAACCCTTAACCCCTTAAGCCCTAATTCATACCATGTTACTCCCTCCTCGAGACACCTAGAACTCGCTAACGCTCCCTGTCACACACTCTTATTCATTCATTTATGCATTTTGACCTAGTGCACACACTCTTATTCGTTCATTTCCATGCATTCTGACCTAGTTCTCCCTTGCGATGTCCTGGCAC
The DNA here is from genome assembly GCA_034641835.2 of Pinus albicaulis. Lineage (NCBI taxonomy): Eukaryota > Viridiplantae > Streptophyta > Pinopsida > Pinales > Pinaceae > Pinus > Pinus albicaulis. Next base: position 987,397,546 of record CM076579.1, on the reverse strand, counting down.
TCCCTAACACTCCTCAACATCCATTGACACTTTCTGGCATGTGTTAGCATGCCTTTCAATCCTTGGCATGCACTGACACTCCTTAGTTATCATTCCCTCACAATTACCCTTACCTTTTTTGGGACTTGGGAACCCAACTAAGTCTTGCCTTGACTATAACAACTTGACCAAGTTACAGTTACTACAACTAGATTATGCCCTGTTCATCTAAGAAATGACTATAATCCCTAACCCATTTAACCCCCTAAACCCCTAAACCCCTAACCCATTTAACCCCCTAAACCCTAAACCTCTAAACCCTTAACCCCTAACCCCTTAAACCCTAATTCCTGACCCCTAACCCATTTAACCCCTAAAACCCTAACCCATTTAACCCCCAAAACCCTAACCCCTAAAATCCTTAACTGCTAAATCCCCTAACCCCCTAAACCTCTAAACGCCTAACCCTTTTAACCCCTAAACCTATAACCCCCTAAACTTGTAACCCCTTAACCCCTAACCCCTAAAATCCTTAACTGCTAAATCCCCCAACCCCCTAAACCTCTAAAACCCTAAACCCATTTAACCCATAAACCCTAGACCATTCAACTCAACATAGCTCGCAGTGGTGGCTTTCAGATCAACACCTTCCCCTCCAAGTACCTTAGAGTTCCCCTGACTAATAAACCCCTAGCCAAAGCCAACCGGGAATCTTTGGTCACCAAATTGAAAACAAAAATGATTTCCAATTGGACTTTCAGGTCCTTAAATATCCTAGGCACATTAGTCTTGGTCCGCTTAGTCCTGCAAGCCATTCCTCAATACCAGTACTCGATCATTGCTGCTCCCAAATCTATTTCAAACCAAATAAAAACCATTCAAAGAGACTTATTATGGAAAGACAAGAGAATAAGGGAAAATGGGCCCTAGTAGCCTAGGGAAAAATCTGCATACCTAAAAAAGATGGGGGGCTTGGTCTCAAAGACCCAGACTTGTTGGGAAAAGTTATGGGCGCCAAAACCTGGTGGAGATGGATCACCAGCCCCAACACCTCTTGGGCAACACTCTGGAAGGAAAAATATGCCCCATCTCACAACCTGAAGTCTCTAATCAGGCTCTCTGGAAACCTCAAAGGTTCCTCGGTCTGGAACCAAGCTTGGGAGAATAGAGGAATGGTCCAAAACCAGAGTGTTGACAGTGTTAGATGTACAGCTGAACTTTACATCCATCGACTATGATGTCACTTGATACTGAAGGAAACTGGGGCAGCGACATAATATTAATCGATGCGATGGTACATGCAACTATTGAGGCAAAGAGTCATGGCCCACCTGACTAAATTTGTGACCCAACCAACTAGGAACGACCTTTCCAACATCCTAGCCCTAGGGAACCTCCCCAAATTCCCTAACCCTCTGTGCCCAAGCCCTAATTTCCACCCATAGTGTTTTCAAACCATGTTCTCAGATCGTCAAGTAGCTATCACCTCTCTTAGCCTCCTTAGAGAATCCTTAGTATCCAAACTCTTTCAACTTTATTCCTCTCCTCTCTCCCCAAAACATCAACAAACCCAAACAATAAGAATTAATACATGATAAATAATCAAATGATTTTAGTTATTTAATCAAAGTAAAAGAGTCATGAGAGGGCCAAAATTAATTTAATATTAAATTATTCATAAGGTTATAGTTAAAAAATTTATCAAGCTTAATCAATATTAATGCTAACCATAAGCTTAATCATTAATCAATGTTTTAGCATAATAAACCATGGAATACTAACATATCCATGTGAGTTATGTATATGTAGATAACATACACATACCTTGTATGTATGGTAGTAATACCAACAAGAAATTACCAAGCGATCAATCTTCTAGTAGGTAGGATAATAACTAATCATAACATAAAATGGTTCGGGAGTGGGTGTTACAAATGGCTCCCTTATATTTATCATATATATCTTATATATTATTAATATGTGCCTATTACTTAGTAAATGAACTATTGTTCATTTCATTTTTCAAAGAATATTTTCCCTCACTCACCAATGCATTAAACGTTGTAAGGGAGGCTGGTACATTTTCAATACCATAGATTTAATCCCTTTCTTTGTCTTCAAATGGAACACAATAGTAACTAGAAACTAAAATACCAACTAGTAACCCTAAAAGAATCAATAAGATTTTGTATCATGAGCTCTATGAACTCTTTTGCAAGAGAATTTACCAATTGAATTAATCCTTATTGCTACTAGCTCTTAACTAAACCTTTGACACTTTATTATTAAAAACATTGAAATAAAAAACATGTATAATTAGTGGTTGATACATTCCAATTTATCAAATAACTTAACAATCACAATATCAATTAGTTAATAAGGGAAAAATTTATCAATGACACGAGGACAAATATTATTGAAGTAGCTTAGTTCTATGGTGTGCATGGAAATTTTTGTATACCTCAATGAATTTTATTTTTCCATTTTGTCCAATAGGTTCCTTTCTTGAGAAACATATCAAACACTAAGATTTATTAATGACTTATAAATATTTAAATCTCCAGCCCTCCTAAGGCACCTCTAGAGGAGACTGCGACAACTCCCCCTTTTCCCCAAAATTGTTTGCTTTTATGGAGAAAGTCCATTTCCTCCATTTTGGTCTCCTGGATGAGAAGAATGTTGGGGCTTTCCAACCTTACTAGAATTTTCATTGCTTCTTCTTTTAGGTTGCTACCCATCCCTCTATAGTTCCAGAAGATGATCTTCATTACTTCCTTTTTTGAGATGAGAGGGCTCCTTTAGAGCCCTGACTTTGATTTCTGTGTGCTTTAGGGTTTTTTGCCAACATCTTTTCCAGGGTCAGCTGGGTCCCCTGCAACTTCTCCTTGTAGGTTTCTTGTTCTCTCTTTTCCCTGGAGGATTTTCATCCCCTGGTAGATCTTCTGACCGAAGTTTGGGAGTCCCCAATTTCTCCTTCTTCCTCTGACTCCTCTGAATCCTGATCTTCCCCTTCGGTGACAGAGTCTTTGTCTTTCAAGGCTCCTCTAGGATATTCGCCTATCTTCAATGTTGCTAGGGTTTCTTGCATTTGGAGGTCCTTTTGCATGTTTTGTGGATCGATTTATTGGACTTCCTCTGTCTCTGAACTCAAGGCTGCAAAGCTATTCTCTTGGCCTTTCTGGGAGGGTTTGGCTTTAGGAATACTCTCTGTGGGTGCTAAACTTCCCTTTGCTTTCTCCGTTGGCCCTGGCTTAAGGCTCGTTTTGGGATTCTTGGCTTGCTGCCATCCTTCTTCTTTCTCCTTTTCTAGGGCTACATTTTTGGGACAGTTCTTGGCGAAGTGGCCATACTCATGACATCCACGGAATTTGAATGATAGCTGTTCGTAATCTAATTTCTCCAGATGGGACCAGTTTCCCACCGTTAGCTTGATGGCTTCTAGCAGCCCAACTTCGAGGTCCACCTCCACGCAGATTATGGCGCAGTCATATTGGTCTTTGTTATTAGCTCTGTCTATGGATTTCCCGAGGGCATTGCCGATTTGCGGCAAGGATTCCTAGTTCCAGCAGTGCACCAGCAAGTTTGGGAACCTGACCCAGGCTGGAACGACAGATGGGACATCCTCCGAGGGGTCGAAGTCCAGAATCTAGAAATTTAGGTAAAACCCTTTAGGACCCATGAAATAGGGTTCGTTTCTGAAGATCAGGTCCTTATCCTCCTTGGTGTTGAATTCGAACAAAAAAAACCCTCGACCTAGGAAGTATGAGGTAACGCTGTTGGCAATAAGGGGCTTCTAGTTTCGAGTGATCTAGGCCTCCACCAAGGGAATCTCATCCAGTCACTCGACAAATTTGGAGGCGAGCTGCTTCTTCTTCTTAGGTTGGGAAGCGATTAGAAGCTTGAATGCCTCGACATCAAGAGGAGGAGGAGGAGGAGGTGGAGGCAGAGGAGGGTCTTGAGATTCCACCATTGGGCTGAGCCCTAGCCAGGCGAGCACCCCACGCAGAACCAGAAACCCTATGCGCGGTGAAGGGCAGAGAGCGATTGATTGATTATTTAAATAATTTATTATTATCATTTATTATTCTTATACATACACTCATGGATTTTAGACACCGATATTGTTCTTCCTTTTGAGTTGTGAGGACAAATTGATTCATTTCCAAGCCTTGTATTGCCATGAAGAATGGTAATTTTATTTTTCATACTATCCATATATCTCCACTAACATCTTTTGCCCTCTTTATTATTGGAGCCACAAAATTTGCTTCGAGTAACTCTTTAAAGTAAGGTTTACATGTTCCAATATTGATTTCTAAACAGAAAAGAGTGAGCCAACTACTTCTTTAATTTCAAATATGATCAAGTTCTCTAGCCTCTTTGAGAACTAGAAATGATTTCATCTAAAGTGGAGGGAGTCTTAGGTTTCAATTCAGCTTTAAGATTAGGTCAATGGGTTTGTAATCCAAAAGGGAAGAGAAGATGGTATAAGAAAATATTTTTCCATTATTCATGAGCGAGAGTTGAACCAAAAAACGATCCACTTATTCTACTTTAAAATCTCATCCTAATTTTTTAATTTTTTATTTATTCAAATAAATTGATTGATTTTGGCTTAATATAGATTATTCAAATAAATTCACAGATCTTGACTTAATGTATATAAAATAAATTCCAATATTCAAGTTGATTTCTAAAATAATATTTTTCCCTAAGGTCTTAGTTGGTTCCTAATAAAAACCAAACTTCCAATTTTTTTTTCACTCCAAAAATTTCATTAAACGCTATGGCGCCAACACACTTCTACAACCTTTCAATTTTTTTCACTACAAAAATTTCATTTACACGGTATGGCGCCAACGCACTTGCTGCAATCGAAATGAAATGCACGCTATGGCGCCAACGCACTTGCTGCAATCGAAATGAAATCGAAATGAAATGCAGCAAAATGAAATGGCTTACGAAGATATGTAACCGAGAAACTAAAGATTCAGATATTGAACGGAATTCCATAATCTTTGGCTTTAGAATTGAGTGGATGATATGCGAATGAAACCCTCCTTCACATAGCTCTGTCAAGTACCCAACATGGGCATGTGTTATCACTGGCTCTGTCAAGTATGCAACATGGGAATGTGGTATTTCTGGCTATGGAGGATTGGATTATGTGGAGTTATTATAGGTTTCTACTCACTTTTGTGGGAGGTTCGAAACGGGCAGAGCGAGTAAATACCTGCATGAGAGGATCGAAACAAGGCAGTCCCGATTTTTTTTTCTCTGCGAGATTTCTGTCAATTAACTGGTATTGAGTCTATTAGGGTTTGGCAGCAATGGGGTGAGAAACCGCATCAAAGGGAAGAGAAGAGATACATGGTGAAGGAGAAGGTGATTACAACATCAGCACCATAGTTTGGCTGAGGGGTCGAAATTGGTCACGGTGGCCCAAAATAATTCTGGGTATGAATGAACTCTGTCTCTCATCCAACGTCTTTTTGATCTAGGATTCCTGTCAAGCTTCTTGACTGGTAAGATGCCAACGTGTTATTTTTCACTTTCCCTTCACCTCTTATTTTTTTATTTTGTTATATGAGGCCTCCTTGTAGTGGGATTTTGGTTGCATGCTAACAAGAGATATCATAATAGAGCTTACAATTTATTTTTGTGGACGAAATGGAAAGAGACAACATAGTATATCTTACACTTGATTTTCTGGAAGAAATGCCTAGTAAGACAATGTTGGATGCATTCCCCATCTATTTCCAATGCAATAATCTCAATATTTAATCAAGAAATCCTCATTGGTAAATATTTCCATGCTTGGGTATCTTTATTTCATTGCTATTAATGCGCTCAACCTGCTTTGACATCACTTAAATGTTCTCAAGTTTAAAAATGTAGTAGAATGCTCTTCTCCTTTGTTTCCAGTTATATCCGTGCACAATAGCCAAAAATAATAAAAATATGTAGGATTGGTTGAGTATCGAGTAGCAGGCTGAGTGTCGAGTAGCAGTCATAGACCACATTTTATATTTTTGATTTTCCGTCGTGATGTTTTTTTTTGTTTCATTTTAAATTATTATTTTCTGTGCTAGTGAAGCCGAGGGCTTAACTAAAACTCTATGCTTATTAGAAACCCACATTCTCATGGGATAGGTACACATTTTCATAGAAATTTCATGTATTGGTGGATGGATTGTACTTAGTTCTCTTCAACAATTGGTGTCAACAACTATGAAAACCAATCTACTTTGAACAAGATACAACTAGTCGACTAGCTGATGTAGCGCGCTTCACAGCTCCCTTTGGTTGTACCCTGAACACATTTTCTGGTCCTTCTGCTCCCAATCTGCAAATCTGCCTCTATTAATGGATCTTTCTCCTTTAGTTCACTGAACACAACTCTCCAATTTTCCCTCTATTTGATCATTAATCCATCAACGAATCAACACATAGGGTCTTCTTTCGGTTTGTTCACAACTCCGCTTGTGAACAACTACTAGACTACCCATTGTCGCTCCTTAACTCTTAGGGACTTATTCCCTCTATTGTCTTCCTATGCCACTCCAATGAGGAAAACTTAGGGCATGGAGGGCTGCCCTCTATCACTGCAAGATGTCCTTCTCTTCAGTAAACTTGGGCTCAACAAATGGTCCACTTGGCATCATTCTTTTTCCCTTCAAAGAGTCAACTCCTGACCTCTCTTCTTCTACCATTCTAACAACTTCTCTTTGTCCTTCAAGAGGTTGTAATTAGGGCTTGGAGCAAGCCACTACAACTCTCCCAAAAATGTTCCTTTTGACTGCTCAAAATCTGTCTTAAACTAGGACAATCAACCATCTAGCAAAACACCAACTTAGGAGAACACTTACTTCTGATTTCAAGACACCTTCTTCTTCTTCTCTTTCACAGTCTTGTGCACTCTTCAAACATGAGATTTTTGGCCTGGTTAGTGCACTACAACATCCCTCCATCTTGCCTCAATTCTCTTCTAAAACTCTGCTGGAACCTTCCCTAACAGACTACCTTATCTACCATCATACTCAGCCTTCCCATGAAACTTTGCTAAGTTTTTTTGTGCCCTCAAAACAAAACTTTTTACCTCCAAACAAACCACTGCAGGGCTTCGGCCCTACCTGCAATCCAACATAACTCTCGACCCCTGCTCCTTGAATAGTTCAAATTTCCAACATGCACAAATCAGACATTTTCCCAAGCAGCTGGCCCTCTTCTCTAACTCAGACCTGCAATGGACACAAATAGATCCAAAAACCAACCCCTTTTGCTTCGTCCTTGTCCTCTTGAGTTGTGGCTACTTCAAATGCTCTCCTCTTATGATGATTCACACTTGGTTAGGTGAGAATGAGGCTCTTCTCACTCTTATATATATGAATCTTCTCATGGAAACATCTTTCCCTTAAGGTCATGTCCTAAGTCAAGGAAATTTTTCTTTTTGTGCTACAAGTCCACAAAAAACATTAAAAAATTATTATCTCAACTTCTAGAGCTCCTTTCTTGGTGCTTGAAGATTCCCCTTGCTCCTCTAACGGTGCTATTCCATCTCCAAGGGTCAAACCATCAAATATCTTCTTGGTTTTGGGCCCACTCCTTTGGATGTAAAACCTCCAAGCTTGGGTTCTTAGCCCACAAGTGACTTTGTGATGTCAATTCCTCCACAACCCTATCCCCTAGGGTTTGGAGTACCTCCCAAGAAATGAATCTCAACATTTTTCATGAAACTTAAAGTACCCAACCATTCAAGTTGGCCCATCAGTTTTCTCTCACAACACACTTGTGGGTGCATGCATTTACATGTGCATGTGTTCATTACAAGAAAAAAACGCATATATTAAAAGGTAAAACAAATACATTACATGATAGATCGTTTGAACCTTAGAAACATTCCCAAATTTGGAAAATGATTCTTGAACCTCAGAAACATTCCCAACTTATGCATGATACCATTGATGGTCTCTCTAGCTGGGAATTGTTGATTTCCCATGGCACTCAATAATCTGGTTTGGGTCTTACAATCTCTGACACGAACACACCCTAATGCCACAACAATACTACTTTGCACAGTGGAAAACATTAGTAGTGAATCAACATATACACAAGACACAAATTTTTCAAACCCAACTTTGTTATATAAACAATCTTTAATACAATAGTCTACGGCTCCCATACCAAGGATCATGGCCCTTTACAATCAACTTGATACAAGAAAATAAAAAATCTATGATAACCAATCTGTCATGAGCAAAGTACAACTGACGTACTTGCTGATGTATTGTTGGTTTTTTTTCTTCCTAACACATATGCTGGTCCTTTTTCTTCCCAATTTGCAGCTCAACAATCTGCCTCTATCAGTCAACACAACTTCTTTAGGTCACTGAACACAGGTTCAACCAACTCTATGCTCTAGTTGCTCCTTAGTTCATCAAGGATGTCAACAGATAGGGTATTCCTTGTGCCCACTACTTTCTCCACTGTTTCTCCACAAAAGACAAGTCTTAGGGCAATGGAGGTTGCCTACTTTCCATTGAATATGACCTTTGCAATATAGTGAACTGGGGCTTTACAATAAGCCCTCTTGGTTTTCCTTTTCTCCTTCAAAGGATCAAACTTTAAGCTCCAATAACTCCACCTCTCCTATCAGCCTTGTAGTCCTCAAGGACTGAACTTAAGGCACAATAGGGTAACTTTGAATAGCCCTCCAACCTCTGCTTAAGCTGCCCACACAAACTTTCCAAAATACCTCACCACCTAGAAACACATCAACATGGAAGAAAAACAAACATACCTCTACAATGGATGACTTCCACTGCCTTAATTCTACTCATACTATGCACCAAATCTTTAGTTTTTGGCCCTTTGGTTAGGGCATTTGTTCAAAAATACACTAGCCCAGATATCGGCCTATAAATATCCATCAAAACCCATGAAACCCTTCCTCTTCAAGCCTCCCTTCACTGCACTGTAACTCGGCCTAGTACATGTTGTTCCAAGGTTATCTACCTCTCTCCATATCTGATATAGGGTTTCAACCCTCCTGTAACATGCACAGAAATGTTCAGCCTGATTCATAGAGAATTACATTATAAAAGTGAGGACAAAACTACCCTCAACCTCAGCCACCAACTGCCCAAACTTGGCCTGTACCAATCACAGAAAAAGACACAAGAAACTCAGCTCCTTCATCCTTTGAAAAGGCTCCTAAAGGCTGTGGTTACTTCAAAAATTATTCTCATATGATGTGTTTCTCTTGTGATGTGCCAAATGAAGTCAAAACCCTCTTCTATTTATATACTATTTGGGTGCAACAATCAGCCCTTAAAGGGAATGCCTACAAACCAAGCTGACCTGAACTTTTATGTCATTTATCCCACTCATATAAATACAAAAGTCTTTTCCTTCATTTTAACAATGCTCACATAGTTGCAACTTGTATTAGTTTCCCATTTTTCAATTAAGGGTGCCACACATGTAACCATGCTTGCTTTGGGTGCAAGACCCCCCCGCTTGGGTATTTTGTCCTTAAAGAGCTTTTGTGTTTCCAACTCACACAAGCCAAGTACCCAGCAATGTGGAGTACCTCCCAAGCTACAAAATTCAACAGAGAAACTCCCAAATCTCATCAAATGCAACCCTTGCATGCTCAGCAAATTGAAGTCATTATCCAATCTCCTGTAAGGTAACTCATCAAGGCAATGGCTCTTATCATGAAGGTCACAAAGAAGTTTGGAGGCTTCCCACCGCCTGCCTTTATTACAATTCATATCCATACCAATCCTATAAGTGATGTAATTAGGCACCATGCCATGATCTACCATGTCTTTAGGAGCTTTACTGGCATCCTGTAGTCTTCTTTCAAGTGAAATATTGTTGACAAACTCATTATAAATGTGCTTATTAGGAAACAATCATTTGTAGAGCATATCTTTATAGAGATCTGAAGCTTCTTTTGTCCTACCTTTATCACACAACCCTTGAATGATGTAGTTAAAGGTATATGGATTTGAGCTGCATACTTACAAACCCATTTTGCAAAAAAGACTAACTTATTTGATTTCTAAAGCTGTGGAGTAGCTTTGATAGGTAAATTCAATGTGATAATATTGGGAAAAACAGTAGCAACTTTCATCTGCTTGTACAAAGACCGAACACTACTCACCAAGAAGTTGAGGAATCACTATTCCAGGACTTCCATGGCATCTTGAAATTATAGCACAATCAAAGGAGAATGTTTGGGGGTCCCTGTAGGGATGGTGATCCAGTCTTGACAATTTTTCTCATGAATAGTAGTTATGGCTTGCTAGTATGGATAATAGAAGAAATTAGAGAGGGAGCCACCTGATTCTTGGTAATGTATTAAAAATTCTAGTTCTCACAAATAGGACATCTAGATAGGATATTCTCCTTTGACCTTGTGTGTTCCAAGTGTTATAGCTGGAAAGTCCCATTAAGGCATCGAATTTGGTGATTGGTTTCAACCCAAACTGAGTGAGAGCCTACTAAAAAATTTCCAAAAGGGATCTTGAAGGTCTGCAACAAGTTTTTCCATGTATATTTAGGTTTTACATTCATCTCTTTTAGTTGCATGAAGTGCTCAAATAGAAAGCCATCTTGGGTATAAGACACTCAGGGGATGTGATTCAACTGAGCTGGATGTATTTCCTGTAGATCCTGTCCAATCACCTTGTTCATATCATACTTAGATAGTGGGAATTGATTTGGAGCATCTAAAGAGTACTTGAAAGTGGGGGGGGGGGGTGACTGAGGAGAATCCCACCCACTAAAGAGCATGGAAGTACAGTTACTAGGACTGTGAGTGAAACTTGTGAGTTATTTAGTTTGACTCTGATAAGATCCTAAGTGATTTTTTCATCATATTCTTGAGTCAAACTCGGTTTGACCAAGTTTGAACAAGTTAGACTTACTCCATTTGACCTCTGCTCGGCATGTGTCAAATTATATTTATAACTTTGTATTTTGTAATTGTGAGTATTTCCCAAGTTTTTGTCGAATCCATTTGGCAAAGATGTTTAAGTCCATGGTCAACTAGTGAACTTGAGCCTCCGTTCATGAACACAAATTATACATGAAAACCATTTTATCAGCCCAAGAAAAAATTTGGTAAATATCTCAACTCCTCATTCTGCAGACATAAATTATACATGATTTCCTCGTTGTCAGCTCAAGAAAAATTTGATCAATATCTCAACTCTTGAATTTACTATTGTTACAATATTTCCAGTGACTAAAATAATTGTCCACACATAATAGTTCATATTCTTTTATTTCCCAACAATGTGGCCTTCCAAGTAAGTGGACCTATTGAAAAGTGACCATAGAGATCCATGGCTCAATTCCAAGCCACTTTTTAGCTTTTTCCTTTCTAGAAAATAAAAAAAGATATTAGTTACAACCTGGCCATATAAATCCACGTGCAAAGGCTATTATTAGATATCACATGTGTTGGGCAAGAGAAAGGCTACCATGCAACAAAGACCATACAAAAATGACCTTTGGATCTAGAGGGGCATTCCAGATTTTGTTCAAGGCTTGTATAAGCAAGTATAAATTCTATAAAGTCCAAAAAATTTATTTATAATTGCATTGTTGCATCTAAAGTTGGTTTCTGATTGAACCATTTTGTACCCATCAATTCCTGACAAAGGATTTTTTTACTATTTCACACCCTGTACTTATACCAATTATGTAGAGGATTGATACTAATCTTGGAAGAGACAATATTGGAAATAATATTTTTATCATTTTTCAAAATTAAACTTAACTGAATGTTTTAGGTGAAAGTCTTCCTTAAGTTGTGACCTTTCAATTTAATTTGTTCTCTCAGGGGATAAATGTCCTTTAGCATTCTATTTATCCTTTTGAGAAAAAGGCAGGCTGATGAACTACAAGTTCTTTTCCAGTGGTTTGTTGTCATATTCCAATTCTTAATAGTCTGGGTTACAAATGAGCGTTATATTTTAAATTGGGCTGGGATAAGCCCCCCATCTAGCGAGGGATGATTATGGTCCTTAGGGGTGAGACCATCTTGATCATTATTTGGTTCAGGATTTGGAATGACTAATCCATAGGCCATAACAATCATTTCCTTGCTTAGATTCTTCTGAAGGTTTCTTTGTCTAGATATCTCAAAAGGAAGATGTGGATATTTATCACTCTTGCATGGTGGAGGCCTGTTTTACAAACACTGTTTTCATTCTTGTATAGCCTGTTTGGGATGAGTTGAATTGTTGGAGAGTTGACAAGTAACTCTCTGTTCATGGTACAAGGGGAAGTCCATAAATCTTGCAAGGGGCCATAAATGGTGCAAGGGGCCATAAATCTTTTTCTAGAGAATTTTTGGGTGCCAACAAACTTCATGATGCATCTGCTAATTACTATGAAAGCAATCCTGACCTTGTTAAAGATGGAGTACAAGTCTTTAAAAATAGGATAATTTTCTATTCTTGTTCCATGTTGTATAGTTGGCCATTACCCAAATGTTATGTAGCAATACATCACGGTAACAATGGAACAACTGCAACAGCATTACATGCTGGAGTACCCCAGAGCGACAGTGGAACAACTGCAGCATCATCACATGCTGGAGTACCCCAAAAACAAGTGTTCAATTTTTTTCTTCTTTTCTAAAAAGGCAGAGAATGTTACTCTGTTACTCATTTGCAAGAGTCCAGTTAGATTTTGTACATGTCAGACCTGAGATTGATAACGCTCCAGAGAGCTCTGTTGGAAGTAAAAAGGAAATCTTCTACAGCATCCTATTACATGTACCTTTGCAAATTTTTGCAGCTTCTCTTCAAACAATAAAAAATTACCTCTGCCATCAAGTTTCCCACAGGCCTGCAAAGATGAGCAGTCCAGTCACACCTGTATGAGTGTTCAGTTTTTCTTAGACTGGAAGATGCTAAAACTCCAATATGTTATGGTATCCTCTTGCTCTCAAGCAGTTTGAACACCAGAGAGCATCCACTGTAAGCAGTCACATCATAATACTCAGAACTTCAATATGAGGAATCCTCTAGGAAAAAGTAAATTTCTTCTACCGTTGGCATTCCATTGCTTTTGAATAACCATTGCTTTTGAATTTGTTTTTACAGGGATGCCATTGATTTCTTAGCTTTACAGTAGCAGATTCTCTTCTTTCTGCTACTCCACCAACCTCTTGCAACCAATACCTTCTTTTCCACAGAAGGATTATTCCTTTTTCCCCTTTTTCCTTTCCATTAATTTATACATCTCTGTGTTACAGATTTCATAACCAAATCGCAATTTGTCAAATGTCTCTGCCGCAGAAGTTGTCCTTAGTGCTGAAATGTCATTCCCGAGTATTTAGACTTCATTATTTCTACGAAACCCTTCGTTTCAACCAGGGTAGGGTGAGCAGACCCTACGCAGAGGCAAAACATGGTGCTCCGATGCAAATTATGTGACAGTGACCAGATTGTTTTAAGCACAAGTGCTTGATCTACTTCCTATATCCACTAGTGAGGGTTTCCCTTCTTAAGGATTGAAGGTACCTGAGGCAGCGAGGATATTAATCCGCTCTGTTACACCTGAGTTCCATTACAGTCTTAGTTTTGTGTCAGCCAAACCTTATCATAGCTGAATCCATTCCAAGAGATGACATCTCTCCTGGGCATCTTGTTAAACAGTTCTCGTGCATCATCGACTCTTCCTTCCCGAGCATACCCATTAATCATAGTAGTCCATGAAATCACATTTCTACGCGGCACATAAGGTTTAATTCTTTTTTATTTGGGCTTTATGCTCTAGAGATATGTTAACATTTGTGGTGAAAGTTTGAACATGTTTAAAATTGTGAAGAGTAATTTCTATAAATTGGAATGGACAAGAAAAATTGTATTTATGTCTAATTCCTATAGACTCCAACCTACAAGAAAATTTGAATATCTTGGTATTGAGAAACAACGATCTTTGTAATTTGATCCTTACACATGTTTAATTGAATAATTTCAATAAACATAAGAAATTATTCTCTAACACATGGTATTGTAGATTTTTTAAGAATAGTATGTGCATAATAAAGATTTCATGGAGGATTTCTGTCATGATATCGCAGGAGATGATTGTGTATCGATCGTTTCTGGTTGCTTAGACATTGAAATCGAAAATGTGACATGTGGACCTAGTCATGGGATCAGGCATCTTTCTTTCCCCCTCCATCACATGCTGTCTGCTATCAACATTAACTAGCAATTGCACCGGGAGGTGCAAGGGAACGCCGAAAGGAAGAGGCGTGAATTATGTTATGCTATCAATAAGGTTGTTTATTGGAAGGGGGAGGAGTTGATCAGAATTGGATAGCTGAGCAGAGGAGTTGAATTACTGACATTTCGTAGCATGGAGGCCATAGTAAGAGTATGTGCAATTACAATGTTGCTTCCACTCTTCATATATTGCATCCCATGCAGAGGTAATCCTCCTTTTTATTTACATACATAGAATGGTAGAGGTCACTCGATATTTACAGCATATGAATGCTGATGGATACTGGATGGCCTTCAAGATTTATTTGTCTGTAATTCAGCAGTTGTAACTTGTAACCCTTCTTCAGCCATTGTCTGGTGCATGCTCTTTGTTGGTATGATTATTAGTGTTTATATAAATCTGAAGGATATTGATGTGATTGTAAATGTTGGTATTCACATGATTGTGCTGTGGACAAGATTTGAAAATTCTGTTGTGGGTCTGTAAATTTGTATGAGTAGGTATTCATACTGTTGTGTTGTTTATAGGATTTCTAATACTGGTTACTGGTATGATTATGTTAATATGCTTTTCCTGCAGTGGTGGCTTAACTAATAGCATGGAATTGTTTCGGATGTTTGTTGTGATGTAATTTTGGTGTCATTATATTTGTGTATGTTTGGGATTGCTAGGTCTGGCCATGTTGTTACATGCAAATTTTAATAATGGCATTCTCATGGTTATTGGTTTTTAATATGGGTATTCACATGGTTCTGTTATTTTCATCTCCGTTTTTCACTTTATTTTGTGTTTATGTGAATTGTTATAGAAAGAATAGGCAGACGCAAGACGTTGGTGGAGCATTCACCAGCTTTGGGTGTCAACTATGGACATACGGCAGACAATATTCCTCCCCCATCTGCAGTAGCAAAGCTGGTTTAGAGAAAAACTATTTCAAAGCTGAGAATACATGGAGCAGATCCTGCAATTCTTCAAGCCTTTGCTAACACAGGAATTGGGTTACTTGTAGGTATTAGTAATGACCAAATCCCCATCTCCGAACCAAACTGGGTCATGAAAGCACGTAATTGGGTCAAGAACAACATTGTTCCTTTTGCCCCTACTATCGATATAATTGGGATCTCGTAAGGGAATGAGGTTCTGCTCAAGTGGAGACAGGGTTCCCGATTTCTCGGCTCCTTCTCGCTTCGCGTAACCTAGCACGCTCGCCTTTGTTGATGTTTCACTCGATCAGCAAATTTAAGGTCCCTACACCTCATTCTATGGCCATACTTTCTACATCTCGCACCCCCCATCCGCTAGACGTTTCATGAGAGTTTTGACATGAAAGCCCCTCGCTTGACTTCCTACGAAGATAGGAGCCCCTTTCATGATCAACCCATATCCTTACTTTGCTTATAAGAGTGACCCCACGTATCGAACCCCGACTTATGCACTCTTTGAGCCCAAACAAGGGTCTTATGACACAAACACCGGCCTCAAATATAAGAACATGTTTGATGCTCGACCTGATGCATAGTACTCGACGTGAACATCCGGGTTACACGTATATTGATATAGTGGTGGCAGTAAAACGGATGGCCATCTCGTAGGGGATCCTTCGGAGACAGTGCTAGCTTGCGTAATGAAATTGCTTACAATGGTAATTTGATCAGCATGTGACCTCCATGACAGGGACCCCCATGATGCCTAATCGGTCCATTGATATTTATATTTTTGGTCTCTTCTACGAGGCCCTGAAGCCCGACCAAACCTCGGAGCACAATTTTGGGCTCTTTAAAACCGATTTGACAATGGCTTATGATGTGGGCTTGCTACGATCTCGTGTAAAGAAATTTCTTTAGCGAATAAGTGGAATAACTCGGTTCAAGTGTATTAATGACCCAAAATACACTTGAACAGGTTATTCCACTATTCTGTTAAACCATTGCACCTGTATGGACTCTCTTTTTAAAAAGAAATTTCTTCTTTTTCTGCTTCTTTGTTTTCATAATATGTGCAGTTGGTATTCACTGAAAGTTCAGCGCTTCACAGAGTTTGTACAGAACGACCTTATTGTGTTGGTCCTGATTGTGGTTTGTTTTGAAGGCTAGACACTCTGACATAGTTATTAATTGCATTGAGACTATAGCTGTTATTTCTAATTGAACCTGTGAATGTGGCAGAGTGCAGGTCAATCTCCTGCTGCTCCATGCGATGGTGGTCTTTGTTGAAAATGGCAACAAGAAACAGTGAAGGAGGCCTCCTGAAACATCTTTCCTGATTCTAGTTGGAAAGTGATCACCTAAACTAGGTGGGGACCACACATGTGATTTTTTGTCGAAAAGTCTATTTTTAGACTATGTCTATTTTTAGACATACGGAGCATGATTCAGAGATTCCAATTGGAGATTCTTGAAGTATGCGACATGTCGGTAAAAATAGATGAGACCCTTATTTTTAGGACCCAGGCTATTTTTAGACTGTGTCTCCTAAAAATATGGAAGTCAAATATTATTTACCCTTAATAATATTTAGACTATAAACAACAGTTTACTCTCTTGGAGAACTTCAGTTTGACCCCCAGAGGTGGGGCATGCAGCTGACATAAGGAAATTCGAATTTCCTATGAGTTAAGTGAGCTATTGCATGTTAGACTTCAGTTAGACTCATGTGGCAGAGTTTTGGTGGAGTTGATTGAGGAGTTAATGGAGATGGTGTTCTGGTTAACTAGTTGAACTAGTTGTATTTAGTTTAACTAGCTAATACACTAGAGATGAGTTGTGTGAATTAAATATTATTTAATTCACTAATTATTAACTCATTATTCAACTAAATAAAACATCAGTTTAACTCAGTGCATGGACAATTCAGTGGAGACCAGTGAAAGAGGTAGATGAAAGGGTGAGTATAGCTATCAGTTGGAGGATCAGTTTTGCATGGGATTTGCATTACACTTGGAGGAAATTACCAATGACAATTGTGCAGTGAAGCCAAGGGGATTCGAACCTTGGATCTCTATTTAGACCAGCCTTGATTGCGCAATAGAGGCAGAGAAGTAGTGGGTGTGTTTTGAACCTGTGACTTGTTCAAAACCAAGCTAGTTTTTGTGTAGCTTTGGGAGATAGTACTGCATACTTGTGAGGAGTTTGTACTATGTAATTGCTGCATGTTCTCTCCATGTATAATATACTATAGCTGGGGGTTTTCAGCTATAAGCTTTCCCCATACATACTGTGTTAATGTGTGTGATGATTTGATGTGAGATTGCTTCTATTATTTCCGCATGTGACAATTAATTGTAGAAGAAGGTTATGTGTTATGCATGAAATTCGAAATTGATGTATGATCGGGTTAATCTTCATTGAATAAGTGATTTATTCAGCTAATTTCTACATGGTATCGGAGCAATATTAATTGTCGAGATCTATTACGGTGATTGCAAACTTATTTCCTCGGACAAAGTCTGCATACGGGCCAGATAGCCTCCGGATTCATCTTTCTTCGGAAAGTGAAAGGTCTGGTAAAAGCCCATGCAGTCGATCTCTGATTTGGAAATAATTTGTTCTCAAGTGTAGATCGGAAGCGATTGAGTTTTAGGATAAACTCAAGAAACATCAAGATGGAGAAAGCCGGAAATATACATGCATATTGTATATAATTTTCTACATGGAATGAGAGCGAGAATTTTTGGGTGCGCGAGTTTGTAGGGAATATCTGAAAATCTTTGGTGAATTATTTTCAGAACCAAATAGCATATTTGGATTCCTTGCGGAAAAAAACCCAAATTGAAAAAAAAAATCGGTCGAATCGGAGCTCGGATGAGGGAGATATCATCGATTTAAAATCAGCTCTTTTGTTAGAAAATTTTGCGATGGCGGGACAATTGCAATGTGCGCGAGCCAAGAATCTACATGCACTGAGGTACAAGATGCATGAAAAGATTTGAGGATCAAAGCAGAGGTTAGTGACTTGGTGGTTGAGAGGGAGCCTCTCAACATGCAGCGTGAGGACAAGTCAAGAAGGTTGGGATTCGGGCAAAGAATCTCTACAGACTTGGAGTAGATGGGATGTCTACGGAGCTTCCTGCTGATGGGAAGTGCATGAAAGGCATGCAACTGATGCTTGAGAGGGAGTAAGTTTTGCATGCAGGTATTGAAGTAGATGGGATGTCTATGGAGCTTCCTGCTGATGGGAAGTGCAAGGAAGACATGCAACTGAAGCTTGAGAGGGAGCAAGTGTTGCATGCAGGCGAGAAAGACATGCAACTGAAGCTTGAGAGGGAGCAGGTTTTGCATGCAGGTGATAGTGAACCTCGGGATGTGGAGCAACCACAAGAGGATCATGGAGTGGAAGAGACCACTCATGCAGAGAAATTTCATGCCAGACGGGCAGAGGGAGTGCATGCAGCTATACCACCAGGTATGAGGTGGGGCGACATGCATGATTAATCCCATGAGGATATTTCTGGGCAGATTCATGAGATGGTGTGGATCTCATGGATTGAACCTGGCTACGAGGTGCCCATAGCGCAGCAGTAGCAAGATCAGTTGGAGTGATGCAGGCAGATCAAAGTGACAGTGTCGGATACTGGAGTGCGGATCAGAGTTGACAGCAAATGCAAGAGTGCATGGGTGCAAGAGTTCAACAACGCAGTGGTTCCTAATGACATGTGCAATTGGCCAAGAAGAAGTCGAAGACTTTGATGATAGATGCTAGATGCATCAAGACCGATTGAGTTGTTTGGAGCCTATTCAGTTTCAGAGGAGTTGCAGAGCAGATGCATGGAGTTGCATGGCATGCAAAGGTGCATGTATATGCATGGAGTTGCACAAGTATGCATGAGTTTGCATGGCGCACGCAAAGGGTGCATGGATCTTGGCAATGCATGGAGTTGTGTGAAGCATTGTGGGGATAGCAGACATTTGCTGAGTTAAAGGTTTACGCAAAGTTATTGCATTCTTTCTCTTGTTGAGAGAGGAGTGAAGAAAATGGCAAACAAGAAACAGTGAAGGAGGCCTCCTGAAACATCTTTCCTGATCCTAGTTGGAAAGTGATCACCTAAACTAGGTGGGGACCACACATGTGATTTTTGTCGAAAAAATCTATTTTTAGACTATGTCTATTTTTAGACATACGGAGCATGATTCAGAGATTCCAGTTGGAGATTCTTGAAGTATGCGATATGTTGGTAAAATAGATGAGACCCTTATTTTTAGGACCCAGGCTATTTTTAGACTGCCTCTCCTAAAAATATGGAAGTCAAATATTATTTACCCTTAATAATATTTAGACTATAAACAGCAGTTTACTCTCTTGGAGCACTTCAGTTTGACCCCCAGAGGTGGGGCATGCAGCTGACATAAGGAAATTCGAATTTCTTATGAGTTAAGTGAGCTATTGCATGTTAGACTTCAGTTAGACTCATGTGGCAGAGTTTTGGTGGAGTTGATTGAGGAGTTAATGGAGGTGGTGTTCCGGTTAACTAGTTTAACTAGTTATGATCAGTTTAACTTGTGATTATGCTAGAGATGAGTTGGGTGAATTAATTATTAATTAATTCACTGATATTAACTCATTATTAAACTAAAAGAACACATCAATTAACTCAGTGCATGGACAGTTCAGTGGAGACCAGTGAAAGAGGTAGATGAAAGGGTGAGTATAGCTATCAGTTGGAGGATCAGTTTTGCATGAGATTTGCATTACACTTGGAGGAAATTACCAATGACAATTGCGCAGTTGGAGCCAGTGAGATTCGAACCTGGATCTCTATTTAGACCAGCCTTGATTGCGCAATAGAGGCAGAGAAGTAGTGGGTGTGTTTTGAACTTGTGACTTGTTCAAAACCAAGCTAGTTTTTGTGTAGCTTTGGGAGATAGTACTGAGTACTTGTGAGGAGTTTGTACTATGTAATTGCTGCATGTTCTCTCCATGTATAATATACTATAGCTGGGGGTTTTCAGCTATAAGCTTTCCCCATACATACTGTGTTAATGTGTGTGATGATTTGATGTGCGATCGCTTCTATTCTTTCCGCATGTGACAATTAATTGTAGAAGAAGGTTATGTGTTATGCATGCAATTCGAAATTGATGTATGATCGGGTTAATTTTCATTGAATAAGTGATTGACCAGCTAATTTCCATGTACTTGCTGTAGCTCCTCTGAGAAAGTCATATCACGTGTTTTTGCACATGTAGCAACTTTAAAGGAAATTCTGGCTGATTCTTGTGTTGCATACTAATCGTAGGTCATTCAACATGTCTTTAATATTTACTAAACACAATGGTAACTCTTCATGTCAGTTATGCCCTGAATGCATACTATCAATCACAATGAAATGGAAAAGTTTGAAAGCGCTGATTTTGCTCATCTGGAACTCTTACTTCCAAAGATCCAAGTATGATTGTCAAAATCTCTTTTCCATTATGCACAGTCCAAATTCTCTTTTCCATGCCATTAATTCTGAAAAACTCGATTTTACTAGTCTATCAGTTTCCATAGGATACTTGGATATAAAACAAGAATTTCTCACTAATATGGCTGTGTTTTTACTTTAAACACCAAAAATCCATTAGGAGACATGATTAAAATCTTTGCAGAACTCATTTTTTAATTTTTAGTAAGTTATCATAAAAATCAAGGGAGGAGTAAATATTGTTTACTCCTCCTTTTTCATTTGAACTTGTGTAACCTCTTTAGAAGGAAACACATGTTATTACCCTTTTTTTGCATTGAACTTGTGGCCTTTTAGAAGGAAACACATGTTCTTAACCAAATATTAACTGTCAAGGACAAGATCACCCTCATTCAACACTACCACACAACTCAAACCTATCTCATCTTATTTTAATTACCATATGTACCAGAGTGTATATCCTGTGTTTCTAATATTTCAGATCCATATGTTGATTTAAATAGGGTTTGTGTTAACATTTATATTCAACAAGTCCCAGCTAACCATCTAAATTTAGTACATCATTATAATTACACAATACACACACGAAAGAGTCATGTAAATACACACCTCTACGCATAGTACAGACTGAATGACACAAAAAGTTGATAAATACCACCTTCACAGTCTTCCTGTGACTGCAGTTTATCTCCCTTGGGCATCTTGTTTGTATGTATATAATAGAGCTCACATCCATAAACACAATACAAAGAGCCTATAGAATTTCATGCAACGATGATTAATGGCAGAAATCGATATACAATGATGATATTTTGTTTGTATGTATGTAGTGAGGCAGCACAATTCACAATGGCACACACATATATAAAGAATTGATAGAATTCTCACCGTGATGTATTACAATGGAACTAATATACAAAGATGATAAATAGCTAGCAATTATTCCCTTTGGGCATCTTTGTTTGTATGTATAACAAAAGCACATAATTCAAAATAGACAGACATACATACAAAGAGTTGATACATTACCGATTTTGTACAATTTTCATGTGGCCCACTGACTACTGCATCCGTCGATATATACGACATATAACTTACAATGACATACATATGCTGCAGTTGATACAATTCACACCCTCATGTGTTACAATGACAAATGATAGTCAAAGAGTTGACTGAGAGCACCCACCTGCACTTCTTGCAAAGTAATTATCCTCCCTTTCGCATTCTGTTTGTATATAGCAGAACACATAATTCAATTTATTTTTTATGATGGTGATACTTTTTCATACATTCTTTTATAATCCTTTATATCTCACTCAAGATTTTTCTGATTTCTGGAATTCAAGTCCCAGGTAACATGAAATCGAGTAGAGCGATGTAAAAAACTCCTCTCATTGGAAAGATATCTCTTAGACCTGAACTCTTGTATAGAGATTCCATCCATCACAAAGACTTCCACAAGTCCCTATTCACATGAGGATTATGTTACTAAACATTTTTGTAATGATCTTCCACTCTCTAAAAAATCATTGTTGGGTACACCTTTATGGTATCCAAAACTCAACCACTAGGGAGATAATAGCACATGAAACCCCTTTTCCTTGGTGAAAGGAAGAGCCTCAAACTATAGATAAGTAAGGACCTTTCTATGCAAGTTTACTTAGTTGAGGTAATGGCCATTTTAGGGAGGGGCTCATCATCCCAGCTAATAGTTACTTTTTAATTATTCCAAAAGCTCGATTTTAATTAGCTAAATTTATATTGAAACTCAAACTTGTAAGCTACCACAACATTTTTACGTGAACTCTTTATATTAGACAAACAATTTCATCAAATACAACATTTTCTTTTCCTCTTGCTAGTTAAATATTTCACACACCCTCTTTCCGTGCATGTTACTAAAGCCATTGTTGCTAACTTTGATTTATAGTTGCTACTTATGTATAGCACAGCAAGGCGTTTTCTCAGAAGCTAAATGTGTGCATTTGGAGACTCTAGTTCTACATGTTCAAAAAGCTTTACATTGAAAGCAGTGGTCAAAGAAATTAGTACCCTGTGAATGAGGAGAGTGCCCAACCATCTTGAATGAGTTGATTGCGTGTCATGGTTTGTTGTGTACATCATATGTGTCATCAATGCCTAGTAGAGGTTGGTGTGAGCTCTTTGGGTAGTGGTTGTATCATTTTTTGCTAATTCTAGTTAATTTTTCTTTGTATGGCCAGATTAACTTTGTTTTGTAGATTATTGTTTATTATTAGCTTTTTGTCAAGTCAAGCTGCTGCAAGTTTGTCTCACCGAGCTAACTCCATTGAATTATTTTTTATTAAGTTAAAAATAAGGGATTGCACGACTATAAGAGCTTATACAATGATGTAATCTTGATGCTGAGCTTGCTATTTTCTATGCGTCAAATTTGCGAGCGCGTTATGGTTCGATTATGGAGTTGGGATTGGTGTTATGTTCATGATTTCATCCGAGAAAATGGAAATTGATAAGTTAAATTTATTATTACACTGCATAATAGGTTTGGTTCGAGAATTAAAAAAGACGGCACTGATGAAAGAAAGGATTATCCTAAGACAAGTGAAATGCATGAGGGTTGTCATGTTGAAAATTACACATATTAACAAGAACATCCGTGCACTGTATCAGAATGGGTTAGAAAAGAAATATCCAACCCTACAGACACCTCTTCAAGCTAATGAATGCTCATTGTATGTTATCACTTGATGAACTGCTACACAAAGGCCACCTGAATGATTGAGATTTAACATGTAATTTGCTCTAGCTAGAATACATACGAAATGGATTTTCTCCAATCAAATTCAAAGACCAAAGGAGTACATCAGGTTCTAGTGAGGTGAATTTTATGGTGACTTTCTATACTTTAGATTTATCATGATCCTTTGGGTTTGAGTAATCAGTTTGATGTCTAGTGTGTGTCCACATATTGATAGAATTTTTAATAGTTGATTTACCAGAAAGCTAGGTGCATTAACAGATATGTCTATTTAGGGATTTTTTAGGATTTGACATTAACTTTAGAGTTATTTTAAAAATCCATTTAGCAGTGTGAATGCCTTCTAATGCTACTTTTTTCAATAGAAAGTCGTAAAAAAGCTCTTTATATCTTCTAGCAGTAGAAACAATGCAACTTTTTTCTTCCAAATTTCTACTTTCCTTAAGAATTTTGCTTTTTTGTTTGTATCAATGAACACGCATCAATGAACATCTCCAAACCATAGGGAACATTATTTGTAAGTTGCCTGGTCACGTACCCATTTTCAATTAAAGTTGGGACTTTGTTGAAACTTCAATGTATTTTCCTTGTTTTATCCTTACCCCTACACAATTTCTACAGAGTTTAGTCCACCGTAAAGCATTTCTTTCTTTTATTTATATACCACCTGTTTTTGGACGAGTTATTTGATAAAGATACAACTTATTGAAATTATTTTAATATTATAAAATCCAATATCAAACATTTGGTAATGACTTCATATATGATTCTTTGTTCTAGATTATTTCTTTGTTGTGATATAATTCTTTCTTCTATGAAGATGAAATCAGCCAAGCATGCCACGACTTAGACGTACTTTGATCACTAAAAAAATAATCATAGAGACATGTCACGAGGGATAAATTGTTTGTTCTCATGATGGTAAATTGAAGCATGCTAAACTAAGTTAGATGTACATTATTACCACATATTAATCATAGATACGCATGCCATTCAATAAACATGGACAATGATAATAAAAGTCGCACAGAAGCCACGATGACAAGAGATTCTACCAAGAACATATTTGTGACAAGCCTTGAAGCTTGAACAGAGCTAACAAAGCAGCTTTTTCTCCTTTGTGGAGATTTTTTGAGAATGTCGTTAATAGCTGAGATTTAGCATACGACCATCGCTAATTTTGATTTTAGGCTCATGTACATGAGAAGGCACCAGCGTAAAGTCACATGCGTCCGGCTTTACATAGCTAGAGACTCATAGTTGATAAACTACCATAGCCACCAATCTGAAAACCCAGTGCAGAGAAACACCTCTCTTATGGCCTAAATGTAGTAGACAGTGTTCACCTCTCAAATATTGTGAAAGTGCATGAGCTGGTCATACGTGCTTTAAACTCAAACACAACTAGAAAAGGTGTTTGCCATATGCTAATGACAGTGTTTATGAAAACCCGCTATCCGCGATTCATATTACTCGTACAACACGAGATTGGCGCCGTTTTCCGGGTAGCACTAGATAGGTGCTATCAGTGATCAGTCCATTCGTAGATGACACATCACGTGTATTAGAAAGCCAAAAAATCTTTCATTTGTACTTTATATTGTAAAAGGTGAATTTTCTTTTGTACATATTATCATGAGGTGTCAGCCAAACTGAGCACTTTGGATCGCGCTTACATAATATTTTTGGTATTTGAGCTTTGCTAGAATCATCATTTCACATTATAGCCATTATGTGTTGAATATTTATTAAAAATCAATGCCTATTATACAATCTCTAAAGCACCTGCTTAACTCTCTCACATAATTTTCTTTAAAGAGTGCTAGCTCATATGAAGAGCGCCATTGCCATGCAGCAGTTGCGTGTCTAATTCCACCGTGACTTAATATACCATTATCGAATGATATTGATTAGATTTTTTTAATTAAATAATTTTATATAGATTTATTTTAATGAGATATTTTTCGATTCATTGTTTTATATTATTCCATAAAGACAATAGACGTGATTGAAAGACATTGTCTCCATAAAGATAACATGATCTTTTGACTCCAACTATTGTCTCTAGAGACAAATTTTAAGATCAATAATCTGAGATCAATTTGGGCAAAATGTCTTAAAACCTCTCTTTTGAAAGTTAGAAATAGGCTCATTGTCTTTAGACAGACAAATTGAAACCTATTTTCGAGGGAGACAGAAGTAGTTAAAGACATATCGTACCATACAGAGACAATATTTTAAGACAATTTAATTTTTAAGACAATTTAATTTGGAGACACCCGTCTAAAGACAATATTTAGTACAATACACAAGTTTTCTTTTGTCTTAAGTTAA
Organism: Pinus albicaulis; assembly: GCA_034641835.2. Taxonomy (NCBI): domain Eukaryota; kingdom Viridiplantae; phylum Streptophyta; class Pinopsida; order Pinales; family Pinaceae; genus Pinus; species Pinus albicaulis. The sequence goes on along the minus strand of CM076579.1, from coordinate 987,371,831 downwards.
GACACTACCCAGAAAACCATTGTCTTAAATATCGTCTCTAAAACTCTGTAGTAGTGATTTCAAATCAATCAAGAACTTATCAATAATTCTTCAAGCTGACGACATGGGACATGATCCATCATCGGATTCTTAACTGCTACAAATTCGAATCCTCCCATCGAGAACACACATATAATCAAGGCACATACAATCAACACACAACACTGACAAGAAGGTCGATTCCTACAATGACGCACAGGATTCAGTTTACCAGAGTTGATCCAACAATATCGGTACAATGCTGAACGATTTATATTCTACACATTTTCATACACTCTCCTTTCTGAATACACAGACAGACTCTTAGCTCGATTTGTAGAGTCCTGATCCTACAAGAACTTAAGGCCAATTCATGCAGGAATTTCACCAATAGGTGCACAACTACGAAAGGTCCTCTCCACACAGAGTTAAACAACAAATGCACAGTTACGCTGAGACAATTTCCTCAGATGATTCGACCAAGAGGACATAAATTCACACACGGGATTTATAAACAATTCTTCAAAATAGATATATATACATACATATACAGGTGATCAATCTCAAATTCTTACAATTTCATGACAGGCCAGATATTTAGTTCAGTGGCCATTATCCTCCTATTATGTTGCTGAAGAGGTTCTCTACTTCTCTCTGACTCTCTCCAGCTCTCCCTTTTGCCATCTCCTTTTCCTCTGTTTTCTCTGATGTCTCTGCTGCCTTTCCAAATCTCCAATCAACTAACCCTTCTAAAACTGCCTCAACTTCATATTTCATTTGCTCTTTTCCTTGTTGTTGTTTCAAGTGCTCCTTCTTTGCCAATTCCATTGCCATCAATGACAACATTTCCAACACAAATGGGCTGAAGTGACTGGCTTTTTGTACTTATTGACTTGACCATTTTGGAAGGAAAAATGGTTTTATGAGTTTTCTAGTTGACATGATAGGATTTGCTTTTTGTACTTATTGACTTGACCATTTTGGAAGGAAAAATGGTTTTATGAGTTTTCTAGTTGACATGATAGGATTTGTAATCTTGATACTTATTAAACTATTTATGGATAGTTGTGGGTTATTTATGGAAACTTGTGGGCCCAGTCAATGACTTTTGGACATAATTTAATATATATTTGAACTTCAAGTTATTTCTTTATGTTTAATTATCGATTGCATATATATCTATTTTTGGTGGGTTGATGGGACTAGTACTATAACAATTACTAATCTCTGCACAACATTAGACAACTCTCCCCTAGAATCACATGAATATGTGATGCATGATAGAAAATTTCGATTAATTCTTTTACGGTTCAATCATTTAAAAGTATATAAAAATTTTAAAATTACTAGTACATATCAAAAAGTTATTAATATATATTTAAAATTTTATATGGGGAATATATAATATTATTGATGGGAATGTAGTGTTCACAGTATTGACTTGAAGATATGTTCCCATTTAAGTAACAAGTTCAAAAAAAAAATTAAATAATAATAATAATTAAATATCCAATAACTTCACAATATTACGCATGGATTGCGCGATCTCCGGATTCTCCCCATTTCCGCGGCGTTGCTTGGTAGGTGTAGCGCATGTGAAACCTGCCCGACTGGTTCTCAGGTCACCTGCACAAGTCGTTGTCACCCATATAATACGGCCAGGGATTTAAATATTGCGTTTAGTGACGGGCCGGCCTAGCCCCCCAGTTACTGTCATTGAAAGCTACAGACTAAATAGATGTGACATTTTGGATCATCTTTATCTCCCTTGTATATTTTAAGATATTTTAAAATTATTATTTGCGTGTTAAAATTATTATTTGATTGACATAAGTCTCGTTAAATAGTTCACTCATATGTCAAAATATTTGCCAAACTTACAATGAAGTTAAAATTCAAAATAATCCTTATTCTCATTTGATTTTGAATAAACTAATTATAAATAAAATAGGTTTTTAGTAATAAAATTTATTCTAAACCTATTGTTTTCGTTTTTTAACTAATGAATCATAATTCGAAGGTATAGTTTGAAGCTATAGTTTGGTCATGGCGAGAAAATCCATTTGGATAAAGCTTGTTCTCATTTTTCGATGTTGAGACGGTCAATCTAAATATCCATTTTTCGGGGTGTACTAGCTTAATCAATTTCGCAATTCGCCATGTTAATATGAATAAAGTATCAAATTATTACGAGTATCACTGGTGTATACCAAACCTGAGGAGAGAGTAGCATCGTCATAAATTTATTGAAAATTATAATAAAATTAAAATATATAATAGTAATATAAATTTATTTTAATTTATATTCAGTTAAGAATGTATGGTTTATTATGTATTATGTACCAAAGTTTAAAACATGTATATATTTTATATTAAAATTAAATAAAATATCTATGGATTTCACAAGTGTTATAGGGAATTTTTATTTTTTTAAATTGCAAATCTACTTAGTGTAAAAGATCGAAAAGAAATTGCAAATTGAGAGATCTGTTTATATATTTTTTTAGAAAAAGATCAAAATGTAGAAGAGTAAGACTAGATTATATTTTTTTATTTATTTGCTATATAATATTGAAAATTATTTATTTAATATGGTCATTGAAATATGAAAATTTTCATTTTAAAAATGCCACATATTAATTTTATATTATTAATTAAATGAATTATATATATCTTTTATTATTCTTATTATGAACTAATTGAACTTTTTAAGTTTTAATTATTTCATTTTTTGAGGAATTCATATATATATATATATATATTGCACATTTTTTCATTTCTCTGATTTTGCAAAAGATTTTTTTGGGTTTAAGGATTCTTTTTGAAGAACATTTTTTGGAGGTATGTGATAGATTTTTTGGATGTTTTTTGGACTTCATTTTGTTTGAAGTTATTTTGTTTTTTATTTTGCAAAGATTTGATTTTGCAAATGATTTTTTTGGGTTTAAGGAATCTTTTTGGCATAACATTCAAAGGACATTTCTTGGAGAAGGAAATTTCTTGGAGGTATGTGATACATTTTTTGGATGGTTTTGGGCTTCTTCTTTTTTAAGTTAGTTTGTTTTTAGAGGTTTTGGGCTTAATTTTCATTTTTTTTTTAAACGTATTTTGTTTTTAGAAGTTTTGGGCTTAATTTTCATCGTTTATTTAATGATATTTTGTTTTTAGAAGTTTTGGGCTTAATTTTAATTTTTTTAGAGGTTTTGGGCTTAATTTTCAAAGGACATTTTTTTTTATGTATTTTGTTTTTAGAGGTTTTTGGGCATAATTTCCAAAAGTCATTTTTTGGACTTAATTTCGAAAGGACTCATTTTAGGATTAATATTCAAAGGACATTTTTTGGAGGTTTTTTTTTAAGTGATATTTTTTTACAGGCTTTTTGGAGGTATCTTTTAAAGTGGAATTTTTTAAGAAGTTGGGCTTAATTTTCAATGGAAATTTTTTGGAGGTATTTTTTGAAGTGACATTTTTTTAGAGTACATGTTTTGGGTTAAAGTAAATATTTTATAATGATTTTTTAAAATAAGTTTTTGTCTAACTTTTTAAATGAATTTTTTTTGCAGGACTTGGAAGGAAATATTTTGAGCTTCATTTCATTTTTATAAGACATTTTTTTCTCGGATTTTTTAAAGTAAGTGTTTTGGATTGAAATATGTATTTTTTGCAAAAATTTTAAAAATGAGTTTTTTGTTAAATTAAATCTTTTGTGATGTTTTTTTAATTGAGTTTTTGTCTAAATTTTTGAAGGAAATTTTTTGAACTTCATACTCTATTATCATGGGAAATCGAAAGAATTTCACGAGAAAATTGATCGAACAAGAGACCCTGAGGAATGTAGAGAACAGGGGAGAGAATCTCGCAAAAGAAAGAGCGAATCACTCTCAAATATTGAAAAGAAAAATCAACCTTAATTAAAATTTGAAGCAAGTATGTAAATGTAAATATTATGAATTTGATATTTAAAATTTTCCTAGGGTAAAATGTGAAGTTTAATTTTTATTTGATGAACTAATTTGAAAAGTATTTTGCAATGTAAACATAGAGAGATATTCCTCAAAACATTGATGATGAGATAAAAAAATTTGAAAGAGAAAGTGAAAGAGATATTCAACCAATGATTGAAGATGGTGAAAATGTTGAAATAAATTCAAGTGAATAAATTGAATCACAAGGTATATATATATATATATATATATATATATATATATATATATATATATATGTTGAAGACATGCACGTATTATTGAAATTATACATATTTATAGATTTAGTTATTTATTGAATATGTAAACTTATTATGTACTATTAATTCGAATATGTAGAGATGAAATCAATGTTGATGATGAGACATTAGAAAATGTTGACACTCACAGATATGGAGATAAAAGAGCTGACCATGTTATATGATATTGTGTTAATCACATTTTTGATACGTACTTCATAAAGGAAAATGTGGCAGTTCAAGCCCAAATGTTGAAAGGTCTCTTATCATTAAGGAAATTAAAATAAGCTATGACTTTATGGGGTATTCGAAAATCAACAAAATATAAAAAAAAATGAAGGAAAATGTGATACAAAATATAAATAGTGCTATAAATTCAATTAGAAGATCTAGACAGAAAAATGTTTCATTTGCACGTAGAGAAATACATATGGTAGTGGTTTCATCAAATACTAAAGAGAATCGCTTGGTAAAATCTATGGCACGAGCATTAGGAATCTCACGAGAAAATTTGCACAAACATCGGAAATTTCGGTTGCAAATAGATGTAAATGATGAACTCGCTTGTTGGAGAGCTATTTGTAGGCAACCATACAAAGATAGACATGGACAAAATGTTAAAAAAATTATATATGAATATTGGAACAAAAATTCACGTGTTTCGCCAAATGCAAGGGATGTGATGCGAAGAAGAATAACATGAAATCAATACGAAAGACATGCAAAAAATTTATTGGACACCACTCCATAAGAGTTGTTCAACAAGTTCAAAAAAGAGAATCGTGAAATTGATGTCTCAATCAATTATTTTTTGCAACAAAAACCATGGTATGTGAAACCCATCACCATACGCAACACTTTTTGTTTTTGTTATCATGTGGAATTTCGGTTATATATGACACATTCCTTAATTTTGGTAGAACATTTTGGAAAGATTCACCACCTCCCTCCATTATCTGTGATTTCATATCTCAAATTCTATGTGGAAGAGAAAATGATGAATTATTTTACGAAAAAAATGTGTTGGTGGTAAAAAATGTGATGATTGTAGAAATTTGACTAAATTTCAAAACAAATATTGTACTGCTATAAATGATCAATCACTGTCCAACATGAAAGTGAAATGGAAGAGATATGAATATATCTATACATCGATCCAAGGTTCAAATAGGTCTAAAAGAATTGAATTACAAGAATAAAAAAATTTTGTGATAGATTTTTTGAGAAAGTTTGAGGCAGAAATTTATAAATACACCAAGCATTCCCACAGAGCTCGATGGCAGGACTTGTAATTCAAAAAATCCCGTGAATTTTTTCCACTAGGAACCATTTTGTCAGTAATTAATTTTGTAGAAAACTACACATTTGTTCCACAAAAAGAAATTCAGAGTGAATACTATCATTCTGACCAAGTCTCCATGCTCGTCCATATTCTATATAGACATGCTGAACAAAAAGTTGATCATATAGAAAGCACCAGTGAAAATCAACATGTTATTAAAGAATATCACGTTTATATCAACAACGATCGTACACATGATACATGTTTTTTACAACACCATTTTGGAAAGATTTATGACTCCTTGAAAATTCATAGAATAAAATTCAATGAACATTGGATATGGTCAAATGGATGCGTAGGTCAATTCAAATCTTCACGGTCATTCTTTTGGTTGTGTTGTCTTCATAAGAAAACATGCATTAAACATTGTTGGAATTTCTTTGAGTCTGGTCATGAAAAAGGAGTACATGATGGTACAGGGGCATGCATAAAACGAGCACTTCGAAGATATAAATTGGATCCCTCTTCAAACCGACTTTTGGATGCTAAAGAAGTTTTTCAATCGTGCATCGTTGCACTAAGCCATGAAACTAACCGATCAAGGGAAGTGCGAAGGTACATTCAATTTAATTTTTATTGGATATCCAATTTTAAACAATACACATTTATCACAACGATTAAATATTTGATGGAATTTTGATATCATATTTACATTCTTCTTTGAAATTTTCATATAGGTTTTTTTGGAATATTAGGGTCATAGATGTAGAAAGATCGATTGGAAATGACGTTGAAACAATAAAAGGGACTAGAAAATTGAATTCAAATAAAACAAAGTTGTCCACAAATGTGTTTGCATTGGATAAAAGAAAATATTCTTTTTTTTGTCATGTTTGCATAGACAACACAGAATCCAATGATGTTTGTGAAAACAAAATGTATGTAAAATATTGGAAACATATAGAGCTAAATACAAAGGGGAAAATGTCCATTGCAATGTTTGAAGAAATGGAATCAGAGGAGACTACAATATCATCTGATGGTGGTCGAGTTTTTGATCTTGTTAGAGAAGATGACATTTGAATTGTTTTCAAATGATAAAGATCTAGAAATAGATACTACAATTATTTTAAAGTTAATTTTTCATGCTAATTATGATCTAAATTTAAATACATAAGTTTGTTTTATTGTGCAGGAGTTGTTTTTGTTGTAATTGCACCTACTATATATGATTAAAATGTGAAGTATTATTTGATGCGTTGCACTGAACGAAAGATGAAATTATTAGAAAACTATAATGATCACAAGTTTCAATATGACAAAGGGTCTCTTATACTTAAAGGTTAATTTTTCAGATAAACTAATCAAAGTAGGGATTTTTTTTACCTTGAAGACTATGAACCTGATGTCATAAGTGGTCAATATAGTCACTTGGTGTGTGCAGCATGCATAAAGTCGGTAGAGGTTCAATCAAAGAAAAAAATGAAAATTAAGAAATGGAAAATATCAAAATCTGATCATGAACATATCATTGAAGATGACATTCCATTGGAAATTTTTTGATTGAACTGCCCAACAATTTCTTCTCTTTGGATTCATGTTTTAGAACCTCAAGAACTCAACTAAAAATTGAATTTCCTTGTTACGTTATATGTGCAAGTGTTTTCACATGTGAATTGTTTTGGTACATGCACACTAGTATCAACTAAAAGTATCTTTTCTCTATGCATTGATGAAAAATGTTCCACGTACTGGATATATATGTTCTAGAATGCAATTAACTGAAAGTAGCTTTTCTATGTGCATTGATGAAAAATGTTGCACGTACTGGATATATATGTTCTAGAATGCAATTAACTAAAAGTAGCTTTTTTATGTGCATTGATGAAAAATGTTGCACGTACTGGATATATACGTTCTAGAATATAATTAACTGAAAGTAGCTTTTCTATGTGCATTGATGAAAAATGTTGCATGTACTGGATATATACGTTCTAGAATGCAATTAAATTAAAGTAGCTTTTCTATGTGCAATGATGAAAAATGTTGCACATACTATATATATATATATATATATATATATATATTCTAGAGTGCAATTAACTAAAACTAGCTTTTCTATGTGCATTGATGAAAAATGTTGCACGTATTGGATATATATATGTTCTAGAATGAAATTAACTGAAAGTAGCTTTTTTATGTGCATTGATGAAAAATGTTGCAAGTACTGGATATATATATTCTAGAATGAGATTAACTTAAAGTAGCGTTTCTATGTGCATTGATGAAAATTGTTGCACATACTGGATATATATGTTCTAGAATGCAATTAACTGAAAGTAGATTTTCTATTTGCATTGATGAAAAATGTTGCAAGTAATAGATATATATGTTCTAGAATGCAATTAATTGAAGGTAGATTTTCTATGTGCATTGATGAAAAAAGTTGCACGTACTGGATATATATATTCTAGAATGCAATTAATTGAAAGAAGCTTTTCTATGTGCATTGATGAAAAATGTTGCATGTACTGGATATATATGTTCTAGAATGCAATAAACTGAAAGTAGCTTTTCTATACATGCATTGATGAAAAATGTTGCACGTATTGGATATATATACATTATAAAATGCAATTTTAAATTTTTATGATTATTTGACACATCTAACAAGACCTAGAATCTTATGATTGTTTATATATATATATATATATATATATATATATATATATATATGTTGATATGTATTGTACTTCAATCGTTTTAACATATATATTCAAACACGTACTTAAATAATTTCTACATGTACATATATTCATGTGAACTTTTTTTTGTTTGGAAAACGACAACTTGAATTTTAAAAACGAACCATTATATCATAATCACATGCCAAATGTAGTTCAACTATCCAATAATAAAAAAACATTATATCATGCAATCACATGCCAAATGTAGTTCAACCATCCAAAACTTGAGTTTTAAAAGCAAAACATTATATCACAACATTACTAAAGATGCAAAATTTAGTTCAACCATCCAAAACTTGAGTTTTAAAAACAAAACATTATATCACAACATTACTAAACATGCCAAATGTAGTTCAACTATCCAATAAAAACAAAACATTAAATATCACAATCACATGCCAAATGTAGTTCAACCATACAAAACTTGAGTTTTAAAAACAAAACAAATTATATCACAATATTACTTCATATGCCAAATGTAGTTCAACTATCCAATAAAAACAAAACATTATATCATGCCAAATATAGTTCAATTATCCAATAAAAACAAAACATTATATCCTGCAATCACATTCCAAATGTAGTTCAACCATCCAAAACTTGAGTTTTAAAAACAAAACAAATTAGAACACAACATTAGTTCACATGCCAAATGTAGTTCAACCATCCAAAACTTAAGTTTTAAAAACAAAATAATTATAACACAAGATTATTTCACATGTCAAATGTAGTTTAACCATCCAAAACTTGAGTTTTAAAAACAAAAAATTATAGACCACAACATTACTTCACATGCCAAATGTAGTTCAACTATTCAACAAAAACAAAACATTATATCACATTCACATGTACCAAATGTAGTTCACATAAAATATGTCCAAAATTTGTATCTCACAAGTATAAGCATCAAGTGTTAAGTTATATATGACTGTATCTAGATAAGACTATATATAAAAAAGTAATTAAGACTAAATATATTGAAAATATAATGTTGCACGTGCATGTGTATCATCCATCAAATAGTGCATGTGCATCATCCATCAAATACAGATGGATGTAGTGTCTCTCCCAGAAAAGTCACGATCCTCGAGCTATCCTGCAAAGCATTGTGAACCTGTACACAATGTGTACAAACATTAAAATTTAATGTTTTAAAATTGAATGATAATATATAGAAATTCATGTAAAAAAAACAAAATGTAAAAATAATTATGCAATACCTCACGAGGTTCCCTCTCCATTTGTTTCTCGTCTACTAAAACTCCCCCCACTGGAACGTCTTTAATAGTAAATTGTACAGTATACATGTACAATTATATATATATATATATATATATTAAAAAATTTCAAATGAAAATGCATATATAAACTTATTTCAATAATATTAAAAAAAAGGTTAGACAACTTGTTCAAATGGTTGAAATGGTGTGGATGTTCCTATCTCCATTATACACTCCATCGCTAGAGTTCGTGGAAAAAATAAATCCTCTCTAGGAACCTAAAATTCAAAAAATTTAAAAGTATAAAATAACTCAAGATCTAGATCTCAATTTATAATAGAACTTTTGAACTTTAATTTATAACTTATAACTTAAAAACATATATTTAAGTGAAACTTTGAATACTTGTGGTGGTGAATTTGGCACATCTTCTAAGAGAGGCTCCAAAAGAAAATCTCCAAAAACCTAAAATTTGAAATAACTCAAGATCTCTATATCTCAATTTATAATAAAACTTTTGAACTTCAATTTATAACTTATAACTTAAAAACATATATATTTAACTGAAAAATTGAATACTTGTGCTGGTGGATTTGGCACATCTCCTAAGAGTGGCTCGGAAAGAAAATCTCCAAAAACCTAAAATTCAAAAAATTTAAAATAACTCAAGATCTAGATATCTCATTTTTTAATGGAATTTTTTCAGGTGGAATATATAACTTAAAAACATATTTAAAAGTGAAAAAGTGTTCATACTTGTGATGGTGGATTTGGCACATCTCCCAAGGAAGAATAAGGTACTGCCATCCCAAAAACATCAGATGAAATCAAAATCTGTTAAAACATTTTGTTATATATATACATGTACATGTGTGCACAATTATTTATTTTAAAAATATCTCATCATGCTTCGATATATATAATAATAGATAAAAAATAATTGTACATCATCATGTTCACTTAAAAAAACTAACATTTGCCAACATATATTAATGGTGAGAACCATCTTGATTGTTTGAACTGAAGGCTCCGACCGTGATATTAACATTTTCTTCATTCATCAAGTGTGAAAACTGCAAATGGTGATAACATATAATAATACATTTTTGTTAGATTAATGTATACAAATAAATGTATGTATATATGTATTTATTATAAATTGTACATGTGTTAAAATAATCACCCTGACCATTAACACATACCATTCCCATGCCCTCTTGCTCATAAACAATTACATTCTGCCAACTATTGCGACAATTATTTGCATATGTTTCGAGATAGTCATCACTCATGTTGTCAATATCTTAATCTATATAATACACAAAATTAGTGCGTGCATTCTCACATGCTTTTTTTCGATTCAAACAAACATTGACTCCACTTAATCCACTGTGAACATTGTCAATGATGGCATCCATTACTTCTCGACTAATTTGAGAAGTGGCATCTACCTCTGACTGCAATGTTTTGACACGAAGAGGTTGACTAACCAATGGTGGCTTAGGGCGAGACAACTCAGCATCATGCCTAGTGTCCCTACGGTCACACAATTGACCTTTCCCAGGACTAAAAAATTCAAAGGTAGTGTCATTGTAAGTGGGTTTCATTTGCAAAAAGAATTCTGCATAAAATAATTTTGCAAGATAAAGTGGAACCTCGTCGTTTCATGGGAGTTTTCCATAGGCCGCAAGGTGTCTATCATACAAATAGTGATCTATATGGGAGTGCTTGAAATATTGCACCTTCAACATCTTTATTTCCGGCCCTTCTTTAAAATTAAACATAGACTTGGCCATTTTTGTTATAAACCTTTGTTTAACAACCTCCCATGTATCGTGACCCATCACTGTTTCCTTTGTTTTTCTCATCACTTCTACAAAAAGTATCAGCGGTTGGTCCAAGCTTTAGGTACACATCTACTAGTTCGCTTAAAGAGTGAGTAACTATTTCCAAGCTTTTTTGACTCTCAGCAGGAAGAGTCAAAGCTACGAGATCTCTCTTAAATTTTGCATGAAGATGTTGACACCATTGTAAGGTGCATTACTGCATGTTTTATTCCCAAGGTATATTAGAAATGTCGGATAGATAAGTCGTGGTTGGTGTACAACCTTCTTCTTAAATGATGTGTTCTGCCCTACATCTTTTTAGAGAAAAAATTGGAGCAACATTTTTAGCCTCTACATCAATATATAAAATTTTGTATATTAAAAAAAACACATGTAAACAAATTTGTACAAATTGAATGAAAATAATATTCAAATTGATGGCCACCTCGATATGGTTGGCTAGCATCTTACCCGCCTTGAGACTATTGATAACTAAAATGACCCTTTTGAGAACCAGAATGAACACCGATTGGTTGAGAACCAACACGACCATCCATTTATTGGCCTCAAGGGAAATACATATCACCACCTTCACACAATTTTCCAAAACCTATTGATGGCCCTCCAAGGGAATGTGTACCACCACCATCCTCATGATACGAGAGAGAAACTTTATAAAAAAATATGAATTTATAATCAATTCAAAAATACATTCATACATATAAATACATGTACATGTTCATTGATTAAATTGCATGAACCATACCATGATTACATGAACTATGAGCTTGCTCCATTGATGGAGTAGACACCATTTTTCTCCTACATCCTAAAAAATAAAAATGAAACTTATTAACAACTAATTTAACTCACAAAATTGATAAAAAATAAATTCCATATGTACACACATGTATGTATATGTATGGGCATATAATATTATATTTAAATACCAGGAACATCCCTCGATCCCTGACCCCCCCTCTCTCGTAGAGATATGAGATTATGTTGATCTTCGTCGTTCATCCTCCATGATATATATATCTACAGTGGATATTTACAATTATTTTTTTAAATTACTATTTAAAATAAATTCAAAATAAATTTCAAAAAAATAATGTAATTTAGTGTACACAAATTATGTAAAACACAACTTTGAAAGCACTAATTGATGTGTGAAATTCAATCTAAGCAATTTTTTTATAAAAATGTTATGTTCACCAAATTTCGCTTTACATGGTGGGAGCACCCTTGGTATATAATTGAAAACATGGTGGGAGCACACTTGGTATAAAATTGAAAAAAACACGTGGTCATTAAAAACGAAGTGTGAAAACCCATTTAAACAAAAATTTCTTGAAGTCCTCACATTTTAATTTTATAAAAATGTGAAGTTCATTACTTGTTGCAAATGTTAAGTTCACCAAGTTGCGCTTTACATGGTGGGAGCACACTTGGTATATAATTGAAAAAAACACATGGTTATTAAAAAAGACACATTTATAAGTACAAAACACACACATATCCAAGATATGTTACAATTTCCATCAATAAATTTTGAAGGAGAGCGTCTCAACACTAATTCATCTTTGAGAGATGAATCTTGAATTTTTGAAGAAGAGTGTCTGAAAACTAATTCATCTTTGAGAGATGAATCTTGCTTTGGCATTACCCTGTATAATTCAAATTAATCTTTTAATTCCTCTTTAATAGATGAATCCCGAATTAGCGTTTCGTGACGCAATAAATCAACATACATCTTATTAAGATTTGTACAATGTCTTATACTAAAAAATTGAAATTAGCTAACAATATTATTCTCTTTTCCATGCAGTTGTTTTAGCCTCTCCTTCTTAACTTGGTACACACCTTTCATCTGGTTGCACACATGTTCGGAATTGGTGAAAAATACAATTCCATTTGATCCATACTCCCTAGATGTTCCCAAGCCTTCTATTAATGCAATATAATATGTCTCGTTGTTTGTTGTTATTTATGGTATATTCATTTTCTTTTGGACGACCTTGTTAGTCGCAATATTGCAAAGAACATATGTAATCACTTGTTTCCCTGAATTGGGATAGCAAGAAACATTTATGCATAATGTCCATTTTTCAACCATATTTAGTGGTTTTTTAATCCTTGAAAAAAAATTCAATAAAATATATTAAATTAACATTTGTTGCAAATGCATGGGAGAAATGACACATGTGAATGAGATAAATGACATGTGCATGGTTTATGTTAAAGTTTGACTTAAATTTTATGGTAGAGTTCACATCTAGAATGATATGTGTTAAATATTGCATTGCCTAGAGTTTAAGGGAGATTTATGACACATATACATGGTTCGTGCATGGTTTGCCTTAAAGTTTATGGAAGAAATCACATCTAGAAATGACATGCCTTAATAAAGGATGAGATCTAGAGGCTACCTGGCCCTTTACAGATTCCTTTATGACAGCAACCAAACTGAAAGGTCGGCCCCTAAGGAGAGTTGGTCTTCTATTGTCGCTCTGTCAGCATTTTCTCCTGCTTAACTCCGTTCACCTCCACGTGGTCTTCCACAACTTCTTTGGTTTTATTTATCAAATTCGAGGAATTTGACAAATAAACATAATCAACAACTGTGAAAATTCAATTATATCTCTTGAACTTTATATTCTACCGCCAAACCTTAGTTTAAGAGGTCCCGATCAATATAATTTAAACTGGGGGTCAGCGCTAACGACCTTCCACATCTGACGGTGGAGAGCACGTCACGCGACTTCAGATGATCCAACGGATATTGCACGGGTTACTTGCATGAACAATAACGCGCGATGGCGCGCTGTGGAAGCGGTTTTGCAACGCTGCTCAGGGACACGTGTCAACTGCTCTATGGAATCGCTCCCAAATGGAAAATACCACTTATCTCACGAAAAGCGGTGCGATATGGCAGTCCGGTTTTGGAAATCCACCCGCGGTTTTGGAACAGTGGTTGACCCCGGTTTAAGTCAGGTTACGCTATCCTCTGTATTCACTAACTCAGTTCTGGCCCCGGTTCAGGATTCAATTAACAATAAAACAAATTTATCTCTTTATTAAGCGGGATTTCCACTATCATTAACCAGAATTCAACGGCCATGATTTTACATAGACCTCGTCTACAGTCGGGGTTTAATTCATAGAGCTTGTTCAAAAAAATTGAGAGAAACAGTAGACAGAGGGATGTGGAGACTGTACAACAATTCCCTTCATAAATTATATAAGCATAGAGTTCAATCGCCTCACAGTTAAACAAATTTCCTCACAAATACCAATTCAAGATAGTTTGATAATCAACAGGAACTGAAATTCATTCAATCGGAAGCAATTAATTAAAACACAAATTTTATTACAGAAATCTCTCTCAATACATCCGAGGAATACAACTTATATACATTACAATGTGTCTCTTCGGTTCCTCGGTGAGGACTGTTTTGAAAATCAAAAGCCTAATTACAATTATTCAAATAACTGGAACATGACAGATGGACTGAACCTAACTATTCGACTTCTACTAACTCTAACTGATCTAAATGAAACAGTCAGCTGAGGTATTGACACCTAGCTATTACAATTCAATGATTTTGAACCCTCCTAGCCACAACATGTGGAAAAAACCTCCTACATTGTTGGCTAGTGTCTAATGCCCCTGCATCAGACTCCCGAGGGAAATTTTCTTCATGGACTCCTGTCCATGAGCTCTTCCACTGATCTGCCTATATTCTACAACATTCTTTCAGTCATCCAAGTGGCATCTTCCTCTGGCTTGTCCTTCCATTTGATTAAGTACTGAAAGTACTCTTGTCCTCTGGTATTCCTTAACACTCTTTTGTCCAATATCTTCTCTGGTTGCAATGGTTGTGCTGGAGGTAGCTACTTTTCCCACTCAATTTGTTCCTTGTTTGCTGGTCTTTCTTCTTCACCATCATCTTCATACTTGTACAAATCTGCAACATTAAAAATGGGAGATATTCCAACATCAGGTGGCAATTCAATCTCATAAGCATTTGCAGAAAACTTTCTAAGTATCTTGCATGGCCCAATCTTTTTGAACTTCAGTTTATTATACTGCTTCTTTGGGAATCTCTCCTTTCTCAAGTGTGCCAAAACCAAATCTCCTACTTCAAAATGAACTTCTTTTCTGCTCAAGTATGCTCTGCCCTTGTATTTGGTGTTGTTGTTTCACTTGTTCATGTATGGCCTGGATCTCTAAAGCAAATTCTTCACCATCAGCACTTCTCATCTCTGCCCTTCCCAGATTTCTTAACTCTGATATTCCCCTGGGGTGCATTCCATAGATAATATGGAATGGGCTCTGCCCTGTGCTCCTGTTTGGTGAGTCATTATATGCATACTCTGCCTGGGGCAAAATATGGTCCCACTGCTTGGGATGCTCTCCTGCAAGACTTCTCAACAAATTTCCCAGACTCCTATTCACTACCTCAGTTTGTCCATCAGTCTAAGGATGATAAGCTGAGCTAAAACTCAGTTTGGTACCAAGTTTCTTCCACAGTGTCCTCCAAAAATGGCCCACAAATCTGGTGTCTCTGTCTGAAACAATACTCTTGGGAAACCCATGCAACCTAACCACTTCCTTGAAAAACAAGTTAGCAACATGGGTGGCATCACTAGTTTTATAGCATGGAATAAAATGTGCCATTTTGGAGAATCTGTCCACTACAACAAAGACTTCATCATTCCCTCTCTGAGTCTTGGGCAATCCTAGAACAAAATCCATATTTACCCTGTCCCAAGGCCTGTCTGGAATAGGCAAGGGAGTGTACAATCCTGCATTTTGGCTCCTTCCTTTGGCATATTGACAGATTTTGCAATTCTTCACAAACTTGTCCACTTCTGTTCTCATCCTAGGCCAATAATAAAAGTGACTCAGCTACTCATACATTTTATCAGTACCAAAGTGTCCAACAAGTCCACCACTATGCTTCTCCTTGATCAAATTTTCTCTCATGGAACATTTTGGTACACACAGTTGGTTTCTTCTGAATAGTAAGTCCTCCTGAAAGAAATAATCCAGCCACTGGCTTCTATCTGTTAGAACAGGATTACAACATGCCTCAAATGCTTCCTTAAAATCTGAATCTATTTTATAAAATTCTTTGAGAAAATCAAATCGTACAACTTCAAAATTTGTCTCTTGAACAAACATGTGCCTCCTACTCAAAGCATCAGCTACTTTATTTTCTTGGCCACTTATGTGTTTCAAAACAAAGTTAAAACCTTGGAGATATTCAACCCATTTGGCATGCTTATGCTTCAACTTGGGCTGCTGTACAATGTACTGCAAAGCATGATTATCAGAATATAATACAAATTCCCTGGACATCAAATAACGTCTCCACTTTTTCAATGCCTGAACAATTGCA
The DNA here is from genome assembly GCA_034641835.2 of Pinus albicaulis. NCBI lineage: Eukaryota > Viridiplantae > Streptophyta > Pinopsida > Pinales > Pinaceae > Pinus > Pinus albicaulis. Next base: position 987,355,108 of record CM076579.1, on the reverse strand, counting down.
TAGAATTCCTTCTCATAAGAGGAATAATTTCTTCTGGTGTCATTTAGCTTCTCACTGAAATAGGCTACATTCCTATCATCCTGACTCAACACAGCTCCAATGGCTTCCCCACTGGCATCACACTTCACTTGAAATGGTTTAGTAAAATCAGGCAGAATCAAAACAGGCTTCTCAGTTATCTTTTGCTTCAAAAGTTTAAAGTTTCTTTCTGCTTCAGTAGTCCATTTAAATGGTTTTTTTCTCTTTTCTATTGTCTCAATTATGGGTTCATTAATCTTACTAAAGTTTCTTATAAATTTCTTGTAAAAACTGGCAAGTCCATGGAAACTTCTTACCTCAAAAACATTTCTGGGTGAAGGCCACTCCACAATTGCCTTAACCTTTTTTGGGTCCATCTTCAATCCTTCTGCAGAAACAACAAAGCCCAAATACACCAACTCTTCCTTCATGAATGAGCATTTCTTTAAGTTTATCAGCAGTTTCTCTTGATGCATCTTCTTCAAGACATAATTAAGATGCCTTAAATGTTCCTCTTTATTTTTGCTGAAAACTAATATATCATCCAGATACACTATCACAAATTTACCAATAAATTCTCTCAATACTTCATTCATAAGTCTCATGAAAGTGCTAGGTGCATTTGACAACCCAAAAGGCATTACCATCCATTCATACAATCCTTCATTTGTTTTAAAGGAAGTTTTCCACTCATCACCCTCTCTTATTCTAATCTGCTGGGATCCACTTTTCAAATCTATCTTTGAAAAATATTTAGCACCACTCAAATAGTCCATCAAATCCTCAACTCTGGGCAAAGGGAATCTGTACCTGATTGTGATCTTATTGATTGCTCTGGAATCAGTACACATCCTCCAGCCTTCATCTTTCTTTGGGCTCAATACTGTTGGTACTGCACATGGACTCAAACTTTCTCTGATCAGTCCCTTGTCCACCAATTCTTGTACTTGTCTCTTGATTTCCTCATTTTCTGTGGGAGTCAGTCTATAGGCTGCCTTATTTGGTAGATTTGAACTAGGGATAAAATATATCTGATGGCTGATCTTTCTCACAGGTGGCAGCTCATCAGGTAAATCATCCACAACAATGTCACAATAATTGTCTAACATCTCTTTGATTTCTATTGGAAAATCAGAAATCTTTGTAGAAGTAAGAACTACCTTAGGTTTGCAAACTAAAGAAAAGCTTACCTCTTCTTCTTCTATCTGCTACAGATATTACTTCCCGCTCAGCAACAAGGTCTTTGGATCAATCACTCTGCTTGATGGCTCTCCTTCTTCCATGGGTATCAATGTATGATGTACCCCATCCTTGAAGAACTTGTAAGTGTTCTTCTTGCCATCATGCACCGCTACTCTGTCAAACTGCCAAGGTCTACCCAGCAGTATGTGACACACATCCATGGGCATTACATCACACAGGACCTTATCTTTGTATTTGCCCATTTGCAGCTCTATCTCACACTATTATTTTACAACCAGCTGGTGCCCCTTATGCAACCAGGACACCCTGTAGGGAGTTGGATGCTCCCTTGTCTTCAACTTCAACTTTTCTATTACCTCAGTGGAAACCAGATTGTCTGTGCTGCCACTATCAATGACTAGCTGGCAGCATTTCCGTTGGACTTTGCATATGCTCCTAAACAAATTCTTCCTTTGTGCAGGTTCAGTGACCTCTTTGGTTTGCTTCAACAGGACATTATTAACCACCAAGGATTCTCCCTTCTCTGGTAGGATTTCTTCTTCAATTTTTGCCTCTTCTCCAGCCTGGGAAACAACAAAATTTCTTGGACCAGCACCCACATTCTCTGGACACTCATAGTGCTTGTGTCCCACTTCCTGACATCTATAGCACCTCAATTCTCTACCTCTGCCTCCTCTTCATTTTCCTCTGTAAGAACCCCTTCTGCCTTTTGCATCATCATCTGTAGATGCATTCTGAGGTGAGCTATTGTTAGCTCCATCCATGGGTGTAGTAGGCTTTCCTCTACCACCCTGACTTCCCTTTCCACGGAAAGTACCTCTCCTTTTGGCAGACTGTATCCTCGGGAGTTTCTCCTTTGCTTTCAAGGCCATCTGGTAGGCCTCTTCCACTGTCTTAGGAGATAGAAGACCAATCTCATCTTGGATCTCCAGCTTGAGACCATTCACATATCTGGCAGTCTTCTCTAGTGTGTCCTGAAATTGCCCAGCTCTTATGCTTACTCTATAGAATTCCTCTGTGTATTCTTTTACTGTCAACAACCTCTGCCTCAAGTTCTGCATTTGCCTAAACAATGTCAGCTGATAATCACTGGGCAGGAATTTACCTTTTAATTTAGCCATCATCCTGGTCCAGCTTTTGATAGGCTGCTTGCCAAATCTCCTCCTTTCTGCCTGCACTCCATCCCACCAAAGTGCAACATGTCCCTTCAGCTTCGTTACTGCAAACTTGACCTTCTTATCTTTCCTCATTTCTTCATAGTCGAAGCACGTGTTCATTTCATTAATCCAGTCCACTAGCTCTTCTGGATTCAGTCCTCCTACAAAACTTGACACTTCAATCCTGGGCTTAACTGCAAACCCCATAACAGTTCCGAGGAGCCTCATGTCAGGAGGAATCTCAACATTTTCTTCTGCTTCTTCTAATTCAGGTTCACTGATGTCTTCAGGATCTCTGGGCTATCTTCGCTCCATGGCATCCATTCTAGCCTCGAACCTCTGCAAAATTCCTAACACTTCTGCATTGGCAATAGGTCCGCCTCTCCTTCTGCCAGCACCTCTACCAACTCGGATTTCCATGTTAATTCTCTGCAAAAACACTTAAAAAAAACAGATCTGATACCACAAATGACAGCAACCAAACTGAAAGGTCAACTCCTAAGGAGAGCTGGTTTGCTATTGTCGCTCTGTCAGCATTTTCTCATGCTTAACTCCGTTCACCTCCACGTGGTCTTCCACAACTTCTTTGGTTTTATTTATCAAATTCGAGGAATTTGACAAATAAACATAATCAACAACTGTGAAAATTCAATTATATCTCCCGAACTTTATATTCTACCCTGAAACCTTAGTTTAAGAGGATCCGATCAATATAATTTAAATTGGGGGTCAGCGCTAACGACCTTCCCCATCTGACGGCGGAGAGCATGTCGCGCAGCTTCATATTATCCAACGGATATCACACGGGTTACTTGCACGAACAATAACGCGCGATGGCGCGCTGTGGAAGCGGTTTTGCAACAATGTTCAGGGACACGTGTCAACTGCTCTGTGGAATCGCTCCCAAATGGAAAATACCACTTATCTCACGAAAAGCGGTGCGATATGGTAGTCCGGTTTCAGAAATCCACCCACGATTTCGGAACAGTGGTTGACCTCAGTTTAAGTCGGGTTACGCTATCCTCCGTATTCACTAACTCAGGTCTAGCCCTGGTTTAGGATTCAATTAACAATAAAACAAAGTTATCTCTTTATTAAGCGGGATTTCCACTATCATTAACCAGAGTTCAATGACCATGATTTTACACATACCTCGTCTGTGGTTGGGGTTTAATTCACAGAGCTCGTTCGAACAAATTGAGAGAAACAGTAAACAGAGGGATGCGGAGACTGTACAACAGTTCCCTTCAGAAATTATATACGCACAGAGTTTAATCGCCTCACAGTTAAACAAATTTCCTCACAAATACCAATTCAAGACAGTTTGATAATCAACAGGAACTGAAATTCATTCAACTGGAAGAAATTGCTTAAAACACAAATTTTGTTGCAGAAATCTCTCTCAATACATCTGAGGAATACAACTTATATACATTACAATGTGTCTCTTCGGTTCCTCTGTGAGGACCGTTTTGAAAATAAAAAGCCTAATTACAATTATTCAAATAACTGGAACATGACAGATGTACTAAACCTAACTATTCGACTTCTACTAACTCTAACTGATCTAAATGAAACAGTCAACTGAGGTATTGACACCTAGCTGTTACAATTCAATGATTTTGAACCCTCCTAGCCACAACATGTGGACAAAACCTCCTACATTTCTGCCTAGTGTCTAATGCCCCTGCATCACTTTATAACTTGTAGAAGTTAATAATCAACAAACAAACTAAAACCCTATGGAAGTTTAGCCACTTTATATTCAGTTTTTAGGCTTTAAAGTTTTTCTTGAATTAATGGGGGAAAGCCTTAAGTTTGGGGGATCATATCTTATGTAAGTTCAGCTACTTTAGGTTCAGTTTTTAGGCCTTAAATTTTTACTTGAATTAAAGGGAGGAAGCCTTGAGTTTGGGGGATCCTATCCTATGGAAGTTCAACTAATTTAGGTTCACTTTTTAGGCCTTAAATTTTACCTTGAATTAATGGGAGAAAGCCTTGAGAAATGACACATGCTTTAAGTTTTCCTAAAATTTTATGGGAGAAATGACACATGTACACAATTTGCCTTAAAGTGGTTGTGGTTTATGGATATTAAAATGAAGAACTTCTATTTAGATCTGTTCCAAAGATTGACTGTAGGGGCATTTACTAGATATGTCACTTTTCAGAAAATATGAGATCCATAGGCTACCTGGCCCTTTACAGAATTTGTGTTAAGAACTTGTATAAGTTAACACTCAACAAAGAGACTAAAATCCTATGGAAGTTCAGACAAACTAAAATCCTATGGAAGTTCAGCCACTTTAGGTTCAGTTTTTAGGCCTTAAAGTTTGCCTTGAATTAATGGGATAAAGCCTTGAGTTTGGGGGATCTTATCCTATGGAAGTTTAGCTACTTTAGGTTAAATTTTTAGCCCTTAAATTTTGCCTTGAATTAATGGGAGAAAGCCTTGAAAAGTGACACATGCTTTAAAGTTAATGGGAGAAAGCCAATGACACATGCTTTAAAAACTTTGCCTAAGAAGTTATGGGAGAAATGACACATGTATGGGACAAATGACATGTGTACATGGTTTTCCCTAAAGTGGTAGTGGTTATGGATATTAAAATGAAGAACTTCTATTTAGATCTGGTAGTGGTTTATCGATATTAAAATGAAAAACTTCTATTTAGATCTGTTCCAGAGATTGACTGTAGAGAGATTTACTGGATATGTCACCTTTCAGAAAAGATGAGATATAGAGGCTATTTGGCCCTTTACAGACTCTGCCTTTAGAACTTGTAGAAGTTAACACTCAACAAAGAGACTAAAATCCTATGGAAGTTCAACCACTTTAAGTTCAGTTTTTAGGCCTTAAAGTCTGCCTTGAATTTATAGGAAAAAAACTTTAGTTTGTGGGAAAAATGGAATTTCCATGGTTTTCCTTAAAGTTTATGGGAGAAATCAAATCTATAAATGACATGCCTTAAAGTTTGCCTTGCCTAGAGTTTAAGATAGAAATGACATGTACATAGTTTGCCTTAAATTTTGCATTAAATTATATGGGAGAAATGACATTGTCTTATAGTTTTTGGGGGAAATGACGTATGTCAAAAGTCACACCTTTATGAGTTTGTGGGAGAAATGACATGTATAGGGTTTTCCTTAGAATTTAGTTTTCCATTTAGTTTTCCTTGAATTTTATGAGAGAAATCACATCTAGAAACCTTTATTTTGACATCTATAAATAGGCTAAGAACATTAAGAAAAAAATTTCAACTTATACATTAGTTATGTCCTTAATAATAAGTATGATTTAGCACTTATCAAATTGTTTAATAATTTATAATAATGTCATTTTGTACTATCATTCATCCTTGATATGTACAAGAATTTTACAACTTCAACATCAACCTACACTATCATCATATCACTGTAGCCATGTCAATCTAGATTATTTATATCCATTACATCATAAAAAACTCCACTTTTAACATTTTGCAAAAATAAAGCAACATGGAAGGTGTAAATTTAGGTACATTAATAAAATACAGCCATGTCAATCTAGATTATTAAGATCCATTACATCACAAAACACTCCACTTTTAACATTTAACATTTTACTCCACTTGAGTTTGGGGGATCCTATCCTATGGAAGTTCAACTACTTTAGTTTCAGTTTTTAGGCCTTAAAGTTTTCCTTGAATTAGTGGGAGAAAGCCTTGAGAAATTATGCATGCTTTACAGTTAATGGGAAAAATCCAATGACACATGCTGTAAAGTTCGCCTTAGGAGTTTATGGGAGAAATGACATATGTACACGATTTTCTTTAAATTGGTTGTGCTTTATGGATATTAAAATGAAGAACTTCTATTTAGATCTATTTCAGAGATTGACTGTAGGGGCATTTATAGGATATGTCACCTTCATAAAATATGAGGTCCAAAGGCTACCTGGCCCTTTACAGACTCTGCATTTAGAACTTGTAGAAGTTAACACTCGATAGACAGACTAAAATCCTATGGAAGTTCAGCCACTTTTGGTTCAGTTTTTAGGCCTTAAATTTTACCTTTCATTAATGGGAGAAACCCTTTAGTTTTTCGGAGAAATTTCATGTGCATGGTTTGCCTTAAAGTGTTCCTTAAATTTTACGGGAGAAATCACATCTAGAAATGACATGCACCTTAAAGTTTTCCTTTCCTATAGTTTAGGAGAGAAATAACATGCACATGGTTTGCCTTAAAGTTTGCCTTATAGTATATATGTGAGAAATGACATTGCCTTATAGTTTATGGGAGAAATGACATAAAAATGACACATGCCTTAACATTTGCCTAAACTTTTATGGGAGAAATGAAACATGTATGGGAGAAATGACACATCTACACAGTTTGCCCTAAAGTGGTAGTGGTTTGCACTTACTTAAACAACTAGTGGTAGTGGTTGATTAAGTTATGTCAAAAGGCACACCTTAATGAGTTTGTGGGAGAAATGACATGTACATGGTTTGAAAAATTATTTTATGCACTTACTAAAACAACTAGTGGTAGTTGTTGATGAATTTATGTCCAAAGTCACACCTTGATGAGCTTGTGGGAGAAATGACATGTACATCATTTGAAAAAAGAAATTATGCACTTACTAAAACAATTAGTCGTAGTGGTTGATGTAGTTATGCCAAAAGTCACACCTTGATGAGTTTGTGGGAGAAATGACATGTATAAGGGTGCTTCTAAACTCCAGCTCTCTTTGTTTGGATCTGTTATCTACTTCTACAACCCACTTGTGTTTTCTAGCAAGCTAGATAACCTGGAAAAAAACAATAGAGGAAAGAAAATCCAGAGATTATATAATTTGTTTATGAAATTTACCTGGTTGTGAAGGAACAGATAACTATTTCAATCTATGTTTTTGAGGTTCTTTGAATTTCCTATGCGATTCAAATACTAGCCTCTGTTTGTTATTTGTCTTTAAAAAAATATGTTTCAGTAAAAATTAGATGATGTTCTATAGAGTAACCTTATACAATGCTTTAATGTGAAGATAGTAAATTTCAACACCAAGGGGATGCAACTCGTTGGATAGGACTCACTAAATTTTCTACCCAAGTTGATTGTAACCAACTAGGTGCAAAAAGGGCTAGGAAATGTGGATTGTATAACTACTTTGGGGTAGACTTGAGTGTTCAAAATTGACCAAATCAATCCTATTTTAGGAAGAATGGTTATGGAATTAATTTCATAAATATAATCAAGCTATGATGATGAGATATTATGTGAATAACTTATTCTTGTGATGTGTAATCTCACAAGGGTGCTTATAAACTCCAACTCTCTTTGTTTGGATCTGTTATCTACTTCTGCAACCCACTTGTGATTTCTAACAAACTGGATAACCTGGAAAAAAATTATAGAGGAAAGAAAATCCACAAATTGTATAATTTGTTTATGAAATGTACTTGGTTGTGAAGGAATAAATAAGTGTTTCAATCTCTATTTTTGAGGTTCTTTAAATTTCCTATGCGATTCAAATGTTAACCTCTCTTTGTTATTTGTCTTTAAAAAAATATTCTTCAATAAAAAATAGACGATGTTTTGTAGAGTAACCTTATACAATGCTTTAATGTGAATATAGTAAGTTTCAACACTAAAGGGATGCAACTGGTTGGATAGGACTGACTAAGTTTTCTACCCAAGTTGATTGTAACCAAATAGGTGCAGAAAGGGCCAGGAAATGTGGATTGTATAACTGCTTTGGGGTAGACTTGAGTGATCAAACTTGACCAAATCAATCCCATTTTAGGGAGAATGGTTATGGACTTAATTGTATAAATAAAATCAAGCTATGATGATGAGATATTATGTGAATAACTTTTTCTTGTGATGTGTAATGTCACAAGGGTGCTTCTAAACTCTAGCTCTCTTTTTTTGGATCTATTATCTACTTTTGCAACCCACTTGTGATTTCTAACAAACTGGATAACATGGAAAAACACTATAGAGGAAAGAAAATCCACAGATTATATAGTTTGTGTATGAAATGTACCTGGTTGTGAAGGAATAAATAGGTGTTTCACTCTCTATTTTTGAGGTTCTTTGAATTTCCTATGTGATTCAAATATTAGGCTTTGTTTGTTATTTGTCTTTAAAAAAATATGCTTCAGTAAAATGTAGATGATGTTCTGTAGAGTAGCATTATACAATGCTTTAATTTGAAGATAGCAAATTTCAACACTGAGGGGATGCAACTGTTTGGATAGGACTGACTAAGTTTTCTACCCAAGTTGGTTGTAACCAACTAGGTGAAGAAAGGGCCAGGAAATGTGGATTGTATAACTGCTTTGGGGTAGACTTGAGTGATCAAAATTGAACAAATCAATCCCATTTTAGGGAGAATTGTTATGTACTTAATTGTATAAATAAAATCAAGCTATGACGATGAGATATTATGTGAATAACTTGTTCTTGTGATTTGTAAATAAATGTCACAAGGGTGCTTCTAAACTCTAGCTCTCTTTGTTTGGATCTGTTATCTACTTCTGTATCCCACTTGTGATTTCTAACAAACTGGATAACCTGGAAAAAAAATATAGAGGAAAGAAAATCCACAGATTGTATAATTTGTTTATGAAATGTAATTGGTTGTGAAGGAATAAATAAGTGTTTCAATCTCTGTTTTTGAGGTTCTTTAAATTGCCTATGCGATTCAAATATTAACCTCTCTTTGTTATTTGTCTTTAAAAAAATATGCTTCAGTGAAAAGTAAACGATGTTCTGTAGAGTAACCTTATACAATGCTTTAATGTGAATATAGTAAGTTTCAACACTAAAGGGATGCAACTAGTTGGATAGGACTAACTAAGTTTTCTACCCAAGTTGATTGTAACCAACTAGGTGCAGAAAGGGCTCTTGGGTATGTTTTATATTATTTCCACGACTGAGCATGCATGGGGGGGGGGGGTAAGAGGGGGGACGATAGCCCCCTCTTTGCGCTGGGCACAAGGGGTCTGGGGCAGCGCCCCGATGAAAATTTTTTGGTCCTTAATATCTAGTGGGTAGTCCGCGCCCATGGTTTGTGCATGGTTTTGCACATGGTTTTGGGGTACAATGGTTTTCGGCCCCTAGTATTTTTGTAGATCTGGTCAAGGGAACTATGGTTATGTTCTAATCTAGGGTTAATGGATTAGGGTTCATGTATGCTTCAGCATGTATATATATGTGTTGTAACACTAAAAGGAATATAATGAAAAATCAAGTTGGTCGTCTCGATTTGGGATCCAGGTGAAAATCTCTGTGTTTATCTATTTTATGTTTTATGCTCTCGCTATTGTTTATTTTCTGTTATAATATTCGTGTGTAGATAATTTCTGTTCAGGGTTAAAACCTACATTTGGTATCGGAGCTGTTTCGGCTTCAAGGGGACGCCTTTGCTGCTGAGGGTTTTTTGCTTGGGCCCGAGGTAGACCCTGTTCAGTGGGAGATCTGCAAGATCGATTCTTGCTGTGAAAGAAGATGGTGAGCGGCGGGAAGATAGAGATCAAGAAATTTAATGGTCAGAGTTTTGAGTTTTGGAAGCTCAAGATGGAGGATCTGCTGGTGGATAAAGATCAGTGGATCGCGGTAGATCCAGGTACTAAACCAACGGCAATGTCAAATGAAGACTGGAAGAAACTCGGATCGAAGCAAGAGCATTACTGTTTGTGTGTGTCAGATTCAGTATTGTTGAATGTATCTGGGGAAGCTACGGCGAAGAATTTGTGGGAAAAACTTGGGACTTTGTACCAATCTAAGTCTCTGGTGAATAAGTTGTTCCCGCGGAAAAAGCTGTATAACCTGAGGATGAAGGATGGAGACTCGGTGACAGAGCATCTGAACGCCTTCAATACTGTGGTAAGTCAGCTGTCATCTGTTGATATTAAAATCTCAGATGAAGATAAGTGCATCAGTTTGTTGTGCTCTCTACCAGACTCGTGGGACAGTCTGGTTATTGCAATAGGTAGCAATACAACTACCTTTAATTTTGATGACATTGTCTCAGCCTTGTTGTTGGAGGAAATGAGACAGAGAAATATGGAGGGCCAGAATGGAGATGCCTTATCTATACAAGGAAGGTCCCAAAATAGAAACAAGAATAAGGTTTCGAGTGGGAGATCCAAATCTAGAGGGAGATCTAAATCTCCTGGAAAGTTTGTAAAGGTATGCTGGAAATGTGGAAAGGAAGGGCACTACAAAAGGGAGTGCAGATCTAAAGCTCCTGAGAAAGGAAAGGGATCTGATGATGCTCCTTCTGCAGAGGAAAAAACCACCTTGGATGAAGGTGGGGATGTGTATTTGGCTTCTTCTTCAAATACACATGTAGATCATGAGTCATGGTTGATTGACTTAGGTGCATCCTTTCACTTCACTCCCCATCGGGAGTGGTTCTGCGAATATGAGAAATATGATGGTGGTGATGTCTTCCTAGGGGATGATAGGAAGGCCAGAATCGTTGGATGTGGAAAGGTCAAGTTGAAGCTGCAAGGTGGAAGGATTAGAACACTTCCTGGTGTTCTGCATATTCCTGCATTGGCCAGAAATCTGATTTCTGTAAGCAAGATGGATGATGCAGGTGTAAAAACAGTGTTCGATAAAGATGCCTACAAGATGGTTCGGGGAGCATTGGTATTAATGCGGGGAGTTCGGACTAGAACTCTGTACAAGCTACAAGTTAGCACATTTATTGATGGGTGTAACAGTTCTGTGGTTCCTGAAAGTGGGACAGAAAGCCTAGCTGTGTCTGGAGAAAAGACCATGCTATGGCATCAAAGGCTTGGACATATTGGAGAGAAGGGCCTTCGGATACTACATAGAAATGGTATGGTAGAAGGTATGTCTAATTTCTCTCTGGATTTTTATTTCTGTGAACATTGTGTATATGGAAAGCAGAATCGGGTGAGTTTTCCTTCTGGTGCTAAGAGGGCGAACAAGATATTAGAACTTGTGCACAGTGATGTGTTTGGGCCTGTGTCAGTTCCATCACTGGGAAAGTCTGTGTACTATGTTTCATTCATATATGACTTCTCAAGGAATACATGGATATATTTCTTGAGGAAGAAATCTGAAGCTTTTGACAGATTTAAAGAATTTAAGGCTCTGGTGGAAAACCAGACAGAGAAGAAGATAAAGGCGTTGAGGACAGATAATGGTGGGGAGTTCTGCAAGAAGGAATTTGAAGAGTTCTGTAAGAAGTGTGGTATAGCATGATAGAAGACTACTCCATACACACCGCAGCAAAATGGAGTTGCAGAAAGAATGAACAGAACATTGATGGAAAAGGCAAGAAGCATGCTCAGTGGTACCGGGTTAGGACAAGAATTCTGGGCAGAGGCAGTGGAGACTGCATGCTATCTGGTTAACAGATCACCTTCATCATTGTTGGAGGATAAGACCCCACATGAGGTATGGACTGGTAAGAAACCTTCTCTTTCACATCTAAGGGTATTTGGATGTGATGCATATGTACATGTTCCAAAGGAGAAAAGGACCAAGTTGGATAATAAATCTGAAAGGTGCATCTTTATTAGGTATAAGGATGGTTTAAAAGGTTACAAGCTTTGGAACCCAGAAACAAGGAAGGTTGTGTACAGCCGAGATGTGGTGTTTAGAGAAGTGAAAGATGTTGTTAAACATGAAGTCCTACCAAAGGAACCTGAGAAGATAGAGTTTTAGCTAAAGGAGGATGAATCAGACTCTACAACAGAAGAAGACTCAGAAGATGATGAGCCACAAACTCCAACTTTAAGAAGATCAGTTCGGGAAAGAAGGCAACCAGAAAGGTATAGTCCATCTGCTTTCTGTTCAGGTTTTGCCTTAACTATAACTGATGATGAACCCAGAACTGTCAGGGAGGCAGTAGATTCAGAGGATGGAAAACTCTGGAAGGAGGCCATGGTTTATGAAATGGCATCCTTGCACAAAAACGATGCATGGGATCTGGTGGAGTTGCCGGCTGGAAGGAAGCCCATTGGGAGCAAATGGGTGTTTAAGAAGAAGATGAATGTAGAAGGCAAGGTGGAGAAATACAAAGCTCGGTTGGTAGCGAAAGGTTATTCCCAGGTGCCGGGAATTGATTTTGGTGATATTTTTCTCCTGTTGCCAAGGTTACTTCTATTAGATTACTTTTATCTGTTGCTGCTGCATTTGATTTTGAGATAGAACAGATGGATGTGAAGACAACTTTTCTTCATGGGGATCTAGAAGAGGAGATATACATGAAGCAACCTGAAGGCTTTATGGTGAAGGGTAAGAAAGAACTGGTATGCAGGTTGAAGAAGTCTTTGTATGGGTTAAAACAGTCACCAAGGATGTGGTATCAGAAATTTGATACCTATATACGGGGACTTGGCTTCACCAGAAGCAAGGAGGATCACTGTGTTTATTTTGAATTAATTGGTGTCTGTGTTATTTATTTGGTCTTGTATGTGGATGATATGTTGTTGATTGGAAATGACAAAGAAATTATCCAAGATTTGAAGACCTAACTGTTATCCAAATTCGACATGAAGGATCTTGGTGCTGCAAACTATATTTTGGGCATGGAAATTAAGAGAGATTGGGCAAAGAGGAAGCTCTGGTTAAACCAAAGGAAGTATGTCGAGACTATATTGCAGAGGTTCAATATGCAAAAAAGTAAACCGGTGAATGTTCCTATTCTTGTAGGTGTAAAGCTATCTGTTGAACAGTGTTTCAAGACACAAGAAGAAGAGGAGGATATGTCCCGTGTTCCATGTGCAAGTGCAGTGGGTAACCTAATGTATGCAATGGTATGTACTAGACCAGACATTGCACATGCAGTGGGAGTATTGAGTAGGTTTATATCAAACCCAGGGAAGGAGCATTGGACAACAGTGAAGTGGGTTTTCAGATATTTACATGGCACTAGTGATTATGGCTTGTGCTACCAAGGAAGACCAAGATTGGAAATAATGTTGGACATTCATGGTTTTGTTGATGTAGACTGGGCTGGAGATTTGGACCAAAGAATATCTACAAGTGGGTATGTATTTAGCCTATTTGGAGGCGCAGTCAATTGGATGAGTAAAAGATAGTCTGTAGTGGCTCTTTCAACTACAGAGGCAGAATACATAGCAGCCACTCATGCAAGCAAGGAAGCAGTTTGGTTGCAGAGATTGTGTTCAAGTAGAGGGTTGGTACAACAAGCTATAAGGATAGACTATGATAGCCAAAGTGCAATTTTATTGGCTAAGAACCCTGCTTATCATTCAAAGACAAGGCACATTGATGTTCAATATCACTTTGCTATAGATATGGTTGAGGCTAAAAGGGTGTTGCTGGTAAAGGTGGGCACTTTGAAGAATGTTGCAGATGCATTGACAAAGTCTGTGAGCACTCAAAATTTCTCTTGGTGTAGAGAAACAATGGGTGTTGAAGAATTGGGCCAATGACTAAGCTCTCTTGTGGACCCCTGCGGAAAGAAAACAACAAGTGAGAATGTTGGGTATGTGTTATATTCTTTCCACGACTAAGCACGCGCGGGGGGGTAAGAGGGGGGGCGATAGCCCCCCCTTTGCGTTGGGCACAAGGGGTCCGGGGCAGCACCCCGACGAAAATTTTTTGGTCCTTAATTTCCGGTGGGTAGTCCGCGCCCATGGTTTGTGCATGGTTTTGCACATAGTTTTGGGGTACGATGGTTTTCGGCCCCTGGTATTTTTGTAGATCCGTTCAAGGGAACTATAGTTATGTTCTAATCTAGGGTTAATGGATTAGGGTTCATGTATGCTTCGGCATGTATATATATGTGTTGTAACACTAAAAGGAATATAATGAAAAATCAAGTTGGTCGTCCCGATTTGGGATCCAAGGGAAAATCTTTGTGTTTATCTGTTTTATGTTTTATGCTCTCGCTATTGCTTATTTTCTGTTATAAGATTCGTGTGTAGATAATTTATGTTCAGGGTTAAAGCCTACAAGGGCCAGGAAATGTGGATTGTATAACTACTTTGGGGTAGACTTGAGTGATCAAACTTGACCAAATCAATCCCATTTTAGGAAGAATGGTTATGCACTTAATTGTATAAATAAAATCAAGCTATGATGATGATATATTATGTGAATAACTTGTTCTTGTGATGTGTAATGTCACAAGGGTGCTTCTAAACTCTAGCTTTCTTTTTTTGGATATATTATCTACTTTTGCAACCCACTTGTGATTTCTAACAAACTGGATAACCTGGAAAAACACTATAGAGGAAAGAAAATCCATAGATTATATAATTTGTTTATGAAATGTACCTGGTTGTGAAGGAATAAATAAGTGTTTCAATCTCTATTTTTTAGGTTCTTTGAATTTCTTATGCGATTCAAATATTAGCCTCTGTTTATTATTTGTCTTTAAAAAAAATGTGCTTCAGTGAAAAGTAGATGATGTTCTGTAGTGTAACCTTATATAATGGTTTAATGTGAAGATAGTACTTTACCTACAAAACAATGGAATTGAAGATTGTGCTTATATATCAGAGGTTCTGTTATGACATCTTTATCTTCCCTACCTGAAATGCTATTGTCTTCCTTTACCTGTATATTTCACTCTACTGAAAGAATGGATTTTCTGAATGGCATGGTTTTCGAGATGTGGAGTTGTTTGTTGGTTTTACTTGGTATTCTCGAAGGGCTAGACATTTCGAATAAATTTTGAAGGTTTTTTTATTTAAAGTCAGTCATGTCATTTTTAAATAGAGAAAACTTAAGCTGCACTATTTTGTAAAGTTTCTTCAAGCAACAAAAAAATTGAAAAATCACAGTTGTTGAGACATTTGTTAAATAGATGACGGAATGAAAGAGCAAAAACCTTTGATTCACACCCTTTTCGAACTAAATTGTTATGGACTTAATTGTATAAATATAATCAAGCTATGATGATGATATATTATGTGAATAACTTTTTCTTGTGATGTGTAATGTCACAAGGGTGCTTCTAAACTCCAGCTCTCTTTGTTTGGAGCTGTTATCTACTTCTGCAACCCTCTTGTGATTTCTAACAAACTAGATAACCTGGAAAAACACTATAGAGGAAAGAAAATCCATAGATTATATATTTTGTTTATGAAATGTACCTGGTTTTGAAGGAATAAATAAGTGTTTCAATCTCTGTTTTTAAGGTTTTTTGAATTGCCTATGCGATTCAATTATTAGCCTCTGTTTGTTATTTTTCTTTAAAAAAATATGCTTCAGTAAAAATTATATGATGTTCTGTAAAGTAACCTTATACAATGCTTTAATGTGAAGATGGTACTTTACCTACAAAAGAATGGAATTGAAGACTGTGCTTATATATCAGAGTTCTGTTGTGACATCTTTATCTTACCTACCTGAAATCCTATTATCTTCCTTTCCCTATATTTTTCACTCTACTGAAAGAATGGATTTTCTGAATGGAATGGTTTTCAAGATGTGGAGTTGTTTGTTGGTTTTGCTTGGTATTCTCGAAGGGCTAAACATTTCAAATCAATTCTGAAGTTTTTTTTTATTTTAAGTCAATCATGTCATTTTGAAACAGAGAAAAATTAAGTTGCATTGTTTTGTAAAATTTCTTCAAGCAACAAAAAAATTGAAAAATCACAGTTGTTGAGACATCCATTAAATAGATGACGGAATGAACGAAAAAAACTGGCACGATTTTTACCCTTATCCAACCATAGAATGAAGTAGCTATTGGATGTCAGGCTAAAATCTTAATATCACCTTTGCCTTCTATGAAGGTTAAACATCACACTTGTAGTTTCATTTTGCATATATATATATATATATATATATATATATATATATATATATATATATATATATATATATATATATATATATATATATATATATATATATATATATATATATATATATATATATATATATATATATATATATATAGAAAATACCTCAACAATCAAGAGGTTGCGTTAACAAATGAGAAAGGAGTCTCAGTATAAGTGAACAAATTGAAATATTTTTAATAAAAGAAGCCTACTAAATATGAAATATGCAACCAAGCGAACAATGAAATAAGGACATGCCTGGAGATGATTGATCATGAACATAAAAATATGAAGGTAAGCAAAAGTCAAAATCCGAGAGCAAAATAATATTTGATTTTCAACTCATCCATGATGACTTTGGTTCTCCAAGGAGATGCAAATTTCTTAAATCTAGGTATAAAAGGTATCCCACATTCATGTTCAAGAAAATATTGAAGGTGATTTTGAAAAGTTTGAAGACAATTTAAGAAAACTTGAGGGTGACCTTGTCTCATGAAAACATGCATACAAGCAACCTTAAAGAATACTAACATGTTTTAACATAGCAGGGTGCTGTAATATTGAATGTGGAAATTCTTTGACACATGTACCAACCTGGAAATTCAGAGATGAGACAAGGCCACAATGAGAAGACAAGCAGGAGATCAACGAGGACGTCGCAGAGGATGCAGATTACAAATTACCTGCAAAAAAAACACAACAATAAAATTAAAACAACAGAACAATAATAATAAAAAATTCACAAATAAAATAAAACCAACAAATTTGTCACCTCCTCACCCCTGCGCAACACCAATACTCTACAACAGCAAACAACAAACACAAAAACCTCAGCAAACACAGTAGACATAGTTATGGCATACATCAAACACAACAGACAGAGTTGCAGCAACGCTAACAAGCCCAAAACCTCTTCATGTTTGCAGGCTGACATATTTATAAACTAAAGTTCGGCTAAATTATTTTAAAAGTTCGACTGAACTAATTTCGAAAGTTCGATCGAACAGTTGGGAAAATGACTTTTCTGCCACTGATTCTCACAAAAGTGTAACCCACCTTCGCGTTTTTACCCATATATATATATATATATATATATATATATATATGTGTAATTTTCAAAAAGATAAGATTCAAGGTGGAATTTTCTTTGGGGTTCAATGAGACTCTTGGAAGAGTTTTTTTATCAATTGTTAAGGAGTCTAACTCGAAAGAGCACTTTCATGCCCCTTTTAATGCCACCTTCATAGCGCTTATTTGAAAGACTGATTTTCCTCTTTCATATGATGAATTTAATCCAATTTCTTTGTGGAATTGTATCTACAAGATAGTAGCAAAAGTCATCTTTAGACAAATCAAATATATCCTCTCTGACTTAGTATCATGTGAACAATTTGGATTTTTGGATAGTAGAAATATTCATGAGTGCGTAGGGATTTCCCAGAGGAGATTCATAGTTTTAAATCTAAAAATTAAAAAGGGGATTTCCTAAAACTTGATATGTCAAAAGGAATTGAAAGGGTGAGATGGATGGATGCAATATTTCTCCTTACCCATATGGGTTTTAAAGTGTCTTTTATAAATTGGATTATGAGTTTCCTAACCACAATATTTGTTGTAGTTCTATAAATTTCTCCACCTCCCCCTTTTTGCACGCAGATCGAGGGCTTAGGAAGGGTTTCCATCTCTCACCCCTTCTTTTCCTTTTGGTGGTAAAAGGTCAAGTCATGCTATATTTCATGCTAAAATTTGGGGTGAGTTCTAAGGCATTTCCATCACTCTTACTTTTAGGATCACACATCTACCCTTTGTGGATGATGTGATGATTTTTTGCAAAGGAATTCGGGGGGATGCAAAAATACTCCATGAAATTTTGATATTTTTCACACATGCCACTAGGATGCAAATAAATGAAAGAAAATCCTTAATCACAATTCAAAATTTAGCAGAAGAAGACCTTCATATGTTTAACACTATGTTCCCCTTCGAGGTAATTTATTTATATGATGGATTAAAATATTTGGGGTTCCATTTCAAACCTAATTGATACAAGAAATGGGAGTGGAACTCTCTTATCTCAAAGTTGGAAAAAAATACTAAGAGTATGGAGTGTCAGGTGGCTTTGCATGGCAAGAAGATTGATCCTAGTTAAACCAATACTATAACCCATCCCCATTTATTGGATATCCCTATCCTAGACACCCAAAGGTGTTTTAGAGAAAATTAGGAGGATCTGATTCAAAATCTTGTGGGAAAGCATGCGGGAAATTTTTTTCCTTCCTTGGATAAGGTGGGAAATACTAGCCATTCAAATTTTATTGGTGGATGGGGTTTGACGAATATCTTCCGCTTCTCAAAGGTATTGGCATAAAAGTGTTAAGTCCCGATATTAATAGTGTAGTCCCTTATTATTTTAGTGTAGCCCCCATTATTGTTATTTTTGTACCCCTGTAACCCCCATATTGTTATTATTGTGCCCTTACATTATTATTGTTAGGTCCGCTAGGATTACATTGTGGCCCCACTAGGATTACATTGTGGCCCCATGGACTCCTGTATATAGAAAGGAGGTTTTGTCATTTGTATCATCCAATAATTGTTCATTCATGTAATGTATTGGAGGTTGCCCCCTCGAAGTGGCTTACTCCTAAGGCGTTGATATCTCTTTTCTTCTATTTTTGGAGTTGGTTTCACAACATTTTTTATTAGAGCTTTGGATTCTAGGGTTTCACTGCTCCAAACAGGTCATTGTGGCATGTTCGCTATAGCTTTTTTCTACGAAGGTTCAGAAGCTGAAATTTTTAAAGTTCGAAGATGAAATCCTGAGGAACATCGTCGCAAAATTTTAGAGTTTGGTTCACAACATTTTCGGTGATATGATCTGTGGAAGTTAGGGATTTTTGCAGGCTCTTGAATTTCACTTAAAAAGGTCATTGCGGAATTTTAGCTATAAATTTTTTTCTATGAAGGTTCAGAAGCTGAAATGTTTAGAGTGTGAAGCTGAAATCCCGAGGAACATCTTCACAAAATTTTAGAGCTTGATTCGCAATATTTTCGGAGATATGATCTATGGAGGTTAGGTCTTTTTTAGGCTCTCGAATTTCATCTCAAAGAAGTGATCGTGGGAAAATCTTCATAACTCTCTCTCTCTCTAAGCATCAGATTGGAATTATGTAAGAAGTGACTGGAATTACATGGACCGTAGTTTCCTGTCTATAAATTTCAGAGCCAAAGGAGAAAACAGTGACACGTGGCAAGTCGTACAAGTTCTCTCTACTGAACTAGTCCATAATTAGGTCATTGTGGGAGATTGGACATAACTTTGCCTTGAAGAATCCAAATCAAGTAAGACCTGTGGCATTTGAAAGAGAATTCAAAGGGCTACCTCAGTGCCAAATTTCAGATATTGAGGATCTGCAAGTATATAGATAATTCAATTTCAATATTGAGCTTCTCAAAAGCAAGTAAAAGGAGTGTATTTTTTATTTTTATTTTCCGAATTGCATAAGATTGTTTGAAGAATCAAGTTGAATTGATTCCAAGGGCATATTATAGAATAGATATCAGTATTGGATTCTTAAATGGCCCCTAAAAATAATTCCATACCCATTAAGCCCTCAAAAAGCTATACTATGACGCATGAAGAGGAAGAATTGCAGTATGAGATATCAAAATTACAGTACCAAATGCAACAAATTTCGATCTTACGAAGAGCAACTGAAGATGACATAGATGGCTTAAAAGCATAAATGGAGGCTAAGTTGGATGGTTTGAAGGATCAAATAATAGCTAATATAGATGATAGATTAGTGGAATATCACATCGAGCATCAACAACAAGTTCTCCAACTCTCAAAGGATAACCTAACTTTGGTGCAAAATCTAATGAAACAAGATGAAGGTCAACATCACATCAAAAGAAGTTTTGAAGCAGTCACAAAAACAATAACTCGACAATTACGATTGGAAGCCCAGACCTCAGTATGTAGCAAATGGAAGAACTCTGTGAAGATTCCCATGGAATCAATTTATCTGGCATTAAAAAATGTCAATCGTTGAGGACAACACTTACGTTTACTGAAGAGAGAATATTAAGTCCCTATATTATTAGTAAGTCATATTATGTTAGTGTGACCCCTTATTGTGTTGTACCCCATTATTCCATATTGTTATTCATGTGCTTACCAATATTGGGCCACCATGAGTGGCTAGGTGCGACTGTGTTCCACTAGGATTACATTGTGGCCCCATGGACTCCTATATATAGAAAGGAGGCTTTGTCATTTGTATCATCCAAGAATTGTTCATTCATGTAATGTATTGGAGGTTTCCCCCTCGAAGTGGCTTATTTCTAAGGCGTTGATATCTCTTTTCTTCTATTTTTGGAGCTGGTTTCACAACAAAAGGGTTGGTTGGAGAGTAGTCAATTCTGTAAATATTTGGAGTTTGGTGGTCTTGCACAAGTATATTCGCCTAGACTCACTGGTGTAATGGATTTGAAAAGAAATTAAATCCAGGTCAAAGTTTTCAATCATTTTTTAATATGTTATCAAGTCTTTCAATGTGATAGGAGAAGGGCTTGCCTGGAAGATAGGGAAGGGGAACAATGTAAGAATTGGATCAAAACCATTGCTACGAAGTGGTAACAGTCATATACTTCCAATTGATATCATTCAATATCTCCATATTCACGGAATCTATCACCTAAACTATATTCTCGAGCCTATCCTCACCACAATTTGGGGTTAGGCTTCGAAAAATGCAGTCCAAGTCAGGTTGAGGGAGGAGTAATCAAATACCTGGTCAATCTAAATTGGATCTCTTAAATCATCACACACCAAGATTACTAATAGAGAGGATGAACTAGTATGGAAGAATTCTAATCATGGTGATTATACTCCTAAAATTCGGTATGTGTAGCTAAATTTGGATATTCATCAAAGCGAACCATGTTGGTCGTGGAAAGGCATTTGGAATGTCAAATTCAAACTCAAATATAGGTTATTCATGTGGTGCATATTGGAAAATAATGTCCCTACATGGGATACAATGAAGAAGAGTAAGATAGATGAACTTGATTGTTGTTCTCTATGTAAAAATGCAAAGGTCACCCCCTGTTTCTCTCTTGCCCTTTTTCCAACCAAATTTGGATGTTATAATTTCATCAACTTCAATAGCCTTGTGTGTGGCAAGGGAAAAAGTTAGAGGAAGCTTGGTATAATTATTTTTTGATTCCTGAGAATGGTCAAATAAAGGTCATGCCTTTGTTGATATGGTAGGGAGCTTGGTTGGTAATAAGTATTGCTATTTTTTAGGATAAAGTACCTTACCTTGAACTAATTGTTTCTAAAGGAATCAGACTTCTAGCTCACATCCTATAGGGCAAAGGAATTCCATTTATAAGAGTTATAACCCCTCAATTAATAGATAAATATAAACTCCAGGTTTTCTTTGATGGGGTATCTCAAAACAACAATCAACAATGTGGTGGGGGGATATCCTTTATATTTGAAAACCACTTCTACGAAATAAAGATGGGCATTGGTCCAAGAAAAAATAAATCTATGAAGCACATGGCATTGAAGCTTCTCCATTTATTTGCAGGGGAAAAATTGATCAAAGTGCTATAGGTCTTTGAATATTCTATGTTAGTGGTAACTTGGGTTGCAAAATCTCAAATATGTCATAATATTGTGCTTCTCCCTTTCCTTGAGGATATTTTTTGCATACTAGAATCTTTTGACACCATCATTGTTAACCATGTAAATAAGGAGTGAATATGGTGGAAATCACTCGGCCTAAGGAGGGCATTCAAATGGAACTTAGGAAGTGACTAATATCATAATATTCCAATGATGACATTTTAAGTTCTATCATAGGTTGTTTATAGAAGAAAATAAAACAATACATTGAATCCAACATACTACCTTTTATTTTGGCATAACTATGGGAGATACTATTACTTATATAATTCTAAACACTATTTGAGTTGCTCCCTAATTGGTTGTCGAATATAAAACTACACTCTCCAAGCTCTCGATTGAAGACTATATCTTCTACTTGTAATATTTTAGATGGAAAGTAATGCTGAAAATATAATAGCTATTCTCCTGACCTCTATTTTGAAACACTAAATTATGAATGTCAAATTTGTAATGGGTTGATTAGTAATGCTGAAAATATGTCCATTTTTTCAAGGGTTTTTTTAGACACATTCTCTCGCTATTTCTCTTTTTATGAGGTTGACACACCAAATACATGGTGGCATGTATTTCTAAAAAAATGTAAATTTTTTCCTTGTGAATAATTCTTTTTTTTAGGTATATATATATATATATATATATATATATATAATGGATCATGAAATAGTTAGTTTTTATGTTCAAATAATTTATTTAAGCACTTTATTGAAATATTTTTAAAAGGTATGATTATGATGATGATGATGATGTTGTGGTCTATCATACCTTAAGAAAGTAAGAGATTAATTGAGAATCTTCAATATTTTATTTCTATGATAAAAAAGAAAGAAAATAAGCATCCCTAGAGCACTATAGTTCTCTTGACTTAACAAGTCAAGAAGGTTGGTGTTGTGACAATTTTTTTGGAAATGAGAATGAATGTGGGTAAGAGCGAGACAATCCAAGAGAAAGTGTTTTTCATCTTAAACCCTATTAGTATCACAAAGATGATACATTCTTTCATCCCAAGTTGTTTTGGAATAGATCAACACCCAATTTCACTTTGAAGCTCATCAGAATTGGTTCTTATCTTCACATTGCTCACTTTTTTACTTAGTACTGGTCAAGACAGAAAGGTAATTATGGTTAGCAAGAGTGGGGTAATTATGCTTGAGCTAGAGGTGGGGATTTTGGCTAGAGTTAGAAGAAATTTTTGGGAACCTCACGACTTCCATGTTTTAAAGATTATTCTTATACATTAGATACCTAAGCATAGCCATCCTCTCAATGGGGGACATGCTAGCTTCAATTAAGAGGATAAGATAGGGAACATTTCCTTTAATCTTGAGGTTGTAGATTATAAATTTCTTTTGTATCAACTCAATATTCCTCCATTATTTTCTAGATATACTATAACCCCATAGGGGTGGCGAGAGTCTCAAAGAGGATCTTTTTTTACTCCAAACCCAAGGATTAGTCGACTTAGAACTTCAAGATTTTGAGTGCCCGAGAAGTTTTTTATGGTGTTGAATCCATTTCAACCATACAAAAACATGATTAAACACTGTTATTACAAGATTTCGCGAAAAAAAAATTACACGGATTTTGACCACTTTTAACTGTACAAGTAATTCCTCCACCTTCGTAAACTTCTCCCCCAATTAGACATAAAACTTGAAAGCTATCTTTTTAACTATTGGAAGCTACAAACTAAATAAATGTGACATTTTAAATCATCTTTATCTCCATTGTATATTTTAAGATATTTTAAAATCCTTAACTTAGAAACGTGCTAAAATTATTATTTGGTTGAGATTAATCTAGTAAAATAATTGACTTAATATTTCAAAATATTTCCCAAACTCATAGTGAAGTTAAAATTCAACATAATTATTATTCTCATTTTATTTTGAATAAACTCATTAAAATAATTTTGTTTCTGAACATATTGCTTTTGTTTTTTAACTCATGAATCATTATTCGATCAAGCGTATTCTCATTTTTCCATGTTGAGACGGTCAATGTAAATAAGAACTTGTTTAGCCATGTTGACATGGCAATGTCAATAAATATCCATTTCCATCAACCTTATTCCCATATTCCCATTTTGAGACGGTCAATGTAAATAAGGACTCGTTTTGCCACGTTGACATGGCAATGTCAAAAAAGCTGGGGAATGAGA
Organism: Pinus albicaulis; assembly: GCA_034641835.2. Taxonomy (NCBI): domain Eukaryota; kingdom Viridiplantae; phylum Streptophyta; class Pinopsida; order Pinales; family Pinaceae; genus Pinus; species Pinus albicaulis. The sequence continues at coordinate 987,331,081 of CM076579.1, read as the reverse complement.
CAAAGCTGAGGAATGAGACAAAGCTAGGGTGTACTATATTAATCAGTTTGGCAATTCGCTATGTTAATATGAATAAAGTATAAAATTATTACGAGTATATATACCAAAGCTGAGGAGGTGTTAGAGTAACAGTCCACATAAATTTATGCAAAATTATAGTGAAATTAAATTATATAATTATAATAATTGTTGCAAAAACTATATACTAAAAATAACGTACTATATTAATATGGATTTTAATTTATATTAAGTCAAGATTGTATTTTTATTGATGTATTAAATATTAAGTTAAAAATATGTATATATTTTAATTAAAATTAAATAATATATTTATGGATTTAACTAGGAGCGAGAGAGTGTTTTTTTTTTTTTTAAATTGCAAACTTATTTTAATGTGTAAAAATTGAAAAAAAAAACTGTAAATTGAGAGATGTGGAAGGCCATATATATTTCACATTGAAATGATTTATTTAATATAGGTATTGAAATATTTTATCTATAATCCACATTGATTTTTTTCATTTTTTTTAAATACCACATATTAAGTGTACATTAATAATTAAATGAATTATACATCTCTCTCTTATTATTCTTATTAGGAAGTAATTGAACGTTTTAGCTTTCAATTATTTCATTTTTCTGGAGGCATTGAAATATTTTATCATGGACACACACACACACACATATATATATAGTTTCTCTTTATATATACATATATATAGTTTTCAAAAACATAAGAGTCGAGGTGGGATTTTTTTTGGGGTTCAATGAGACTCTTGGATGGGATTTTTTATCAATCATTAAGGATTCCCACTCAGAATGGAACATGCATGCCCCTTTTAATGCCACCTTCATAGCACTGATTCGAAAGACTGATTGTCCTCTTTCATATTATGACTTTAGGCCAATTTCTCTATGCCATTGTATCAACAAGATAGTTGCAAAAGTCATCTTTAGACGTATCAAATCTATCCTCTCTGACATGTGAACAATTTGGATTTTTAGAAAGTAGAAAAATTCATGAGGGCATAGGGGTTCCCTAGGAGGGGCTTCATAGTTTCAAATCTCAAAATTTGGAAGGGGATTTCCTAAAAATTGATCTGTCAAAATCTTGTGACAGGGTCAGCTAGATGTATATAAGATTGCTCCTTACCCATCTTGGTTTTAAAGTTTCTTTTATAAACTATATTATGCATTTTCTAACCACGTTATCTATTGCAATGCTCATCAATGGCTTTGTCTTTCCCTTTTTTCACGCAGATCGAGGGCTTAGGTAGGGTTTCCCTCTCTCACCCCTTATTTTCCTTCTGGTGGTAAAATATATAATTAATGCTATCTTTCATGCTCAAACTAGGGGTGAGTTTCAAGGCATTGTGTTCACTCCTACTTTTAGGATCACGCATTTACTCTTTTTGGATGTGATGATATTTTGCAGCATGGCCTTCAGGGTGATGTAAAAATACTCCATCAAATTTTGATATTTTTCAAAAATGTCACTCGGATGGAAATAAATGAAAGAGAATCCTCAATCACAATTCAAAATTTAGCAAAAGAAGATCTCCATACCTATAACACTATGTTGTTAAAATGACTAAAAATTTGGAGTCTAAGGTGGCTTTCCATGGCAGGAAGATTGGACCTAGTTAAATCAGTACTAGAAGCCATCCCCGTTTATTGGATATCCCTATCTTGGACCGTCAAAGGTGTTTTAGAGAAAACCAGGAGGATTAGCTTCAAAGTCTTGTGGGCAAGCACACGGGAATTTTCTTTCCTTCCTTGGATAAGGTGGGAAAGAATAGCAATTCTAAATTTGATTGGTGGATGGGGTTTGAAGAATATATTCCTCTTCTCAAAGGCCTTGGTGGAAAAGGTTGGTTGGAGGGTGGTAAATTCTGTAAATATTTGGACTTTGGTGGTCATGCACAAGTATATTCTCCTATAATCACTAGTGTAATGGATTTGAAAAGTAGTTAAATCCAAGACAAATGTTTTAATCATTTGGAAATATGTTATCAAGTGTTTCATTATGATAGGAGAAGGGCTTGACTGAAAGATAAGGAAGGGAAAAAATTTAATAATTGGATCATACTCATGGCTAGGAAGTGGTAACAATCATCTACTTCCAAGTGATTTCATTCCACATATCTATATTCACTTACTCTATCACGTAAACTAGATTCTCGAGCCTGTCCTCACCACAATCTAGTTTAGTCTTGGAAAAATGCATCCCAAGTCATGTTGAGGGAGGATCACTCAGATACCTAGTCTATTTATATTGGTTCTCTTAAATCATATCACATCAGGATTACTAAAATAGAATATGAACTAATATGGAAGCACGTTGTGCATGGTGCTTATACTCCTAAACTTGGGTACGTGTATCTGAATTTGGATATTCATCAAAGGGAACCATGTTGGTGGTGGAAAGGCATTTGGAAGGTCAAATTCCCACTCAAGCCTAGGTTGTTCATGTGGTGCATCTAGGAAAATAATGCCCCTACATGGGATTCTATGAATAAAAGGAATATTGAGGGACCTAATTGTTGTTCTCTATGTAAAAATGTAAAGGAGGTTTCTCACCGCCTATTTCTCTCTTTCCCTTTTTTCAACCAAATCTAGAATGTCTTATTTGATCAACTTGAATAGTCTTGTGTGTGGAAAGGGAAAAATTTAGAGGAATCTTGGTGTAATTATTTGTTGATTCCTTAGTGGTGAGCCTTGGTATTACACCAAGAGTTCTGCAACTCCCAAGGGCTATTTAACATTATTTGTCAACCCAGGGTTCATACAAAATTAGAGGTAACAATGCTATATGCACGGTCGATGGGATTCTACTAATGCCACCCTTAACTATGAAATTATATAAAAAATTCTCTAAGACTGTTCCTCATACTAAAATAGAATGAAAGCTTGTTGATTAAAGTGAAATTTAAAAGATGCTTTTAACTATGAAGAGAAAATTTCATTGAATTTAACTTGCAATTGCTAACTAATGATTTCAGGAAGAGACAAAGGCTAAACTACTTGTATAAAGAGAGGTATTTTATCTTGTAGAATTCACCAAACTACCAGATCTACTTGCAGAAAGGAAGTTAATTTCTATTGCATAATTCATGAAACTACCAATCAAAATTGCATGTGCCATCTACCTAGCTCACACTTGCTTGTAAATCAGTAATCTATTTGCATCAAATCTGTGATAATGAAACTAACTTTACTTTTTTTTTAAAATTAAGGAAAGGAAGGTTTAGAGTGGCCTAGGAGCTTCCCCTAATCATGAAATCATAGTTGGGGGTCAACATTCATCTAGATTAAGTCAAAGTTGCACTGGGGATCAAAACTGATGAAGAAAAGAGGTCCTACAGGTTTGCTACAGGAGCCCTGTATTGCTACAAGAGGGCTTATAATGCTATAGGAGGGCTTCTGAGAGGGTTTTGAAGGTGAAAATGGTGACTTGAAGGCATGGTGAGGTGGATGGAGGTTGGGGTATATGATTTAAGGCCACATTAATTCCATGGTGAAGGTCAGAGCCTCTCAAAGACTTGTCTTGCACTAGGATGAATACTCATTGATGTCAAATGTCAAATGGAATCATAAGAGCATCAAGAAATGATTTTTGAAATTTCTTAGGAATGAATTCACTAATAATTGAACATTTAAATCATCTTGTGATATAAATTTAAACAATTTGGGGGCTTTTGTACAAATTTCAACATCCACCTTTCTACTAAAGGATCTTGAAAATAGATAGCAATGATTGAAGGATGCATGAATTTCATCACATTGATCTGCAAGCTTTGTTGCTTTAGATTCAACTTTCCTAGCTTTTTGAAATTCTATAGTAGGCTTGAAATCACTTTTTGTTTTGTTACCCACCGAATCAGATAAATATACTCTTCTGAAAGCAAGTAATTGAGAATCAAGTTTATCATATAGTATTTTATCAAGAATTTTACCTTTTTGTTGTAAATGAAGAAGTATAGATGACATTTTTTTACATCTTACATAGTGATATCTCATAACGGTGGTGATGTGTTTTAAAATATACGCGTAAATATTTAGTCCAGATTTAGTGAATCTCTCATAGTTATCAAACTTGAATATTGAATATTTTATCATATCTGGTGAATCGATACTTCAAGCTTTAATCAAATCTAGTCTAAATTTTGTATACTCCACTTGACAAGAAATTAATTTTACCTCATTTTCTTTAATCACCTCCACTTGAAAGTAATTGCAATAATAATAATTAACAATTATTCCTAATATATTTGGTTCTTTTCCATCTATGGATCCAAATAGATACATATCAGGAAACATATTCCTTGGAGCTTCTTTTTAGACATACCAATCTTCCACAAACTCATATTTATTAGATGTATTGTATTTTTTAATCATTTAAAACTAGAAGTAGATGGTATTATTGATACTTCCATTTGAGTTGAATAAATTTTATTTTTTCTTAAGTGATGGTTGTAACATTTCATTTTCTTTGGGGCCAAGCAATTCTGCAAAAAAACAAATTGCATGAATGAAAATGAAATTATAATTTCAAATATTGTCACATAATGTTCTTTTATATTTTGAAAAACCACATAATGTAACCATTTCCAAGAGAGTATACATAAAATATAAAACCACCATACGAGTTGAAGGAGGCATCTTTCTATATCACCTGTTTTTTTTTCTCTTCACTACTTTTCTTCAAATTCCAGGGAGACCAGTGTTGTCCAGGTAAATCCCCTTTGTGGATAGAGGCAATCCCTCTACTCCTAGGGTGGGTCTAGCAACTACGGGAACATACTAACATCTACCTTCCTAGATTGTAAATGAAATTTGGAGCAAGGAAGATGACCTACCTCGTTCTGATGCTATGTTGTCTTCTTTCATCGAAGCCTCTTGATCTGTCGCTCTTCTCAAGCTTGATACATGCTACTACCAATGTTCGATTTCCTGTACAGACAGTCAAGACACCACGAGAAACGTAAAATCATGACAAACATAAAACAATTACAACCTATCTAATTGATCAAGGAATGCTAGAAATATCATTATAATCGTAAACAAGAGTCGAAGATAAACATCAGATGCATTTTATTATGATAAAGACAATGGGAGTTTACAACCAAGCCTTGATGTTGAGGCTCTCCTTCAGCAGGTTTGTATCCAAGCACGCTTACCACACCCTCATGAACAAAGGTCCAAGATCTCACTACGTTCTCAACACACACAAGCAATCACACTCTGCACCATTCTCCGAAAGCTATGATTGCTTCCTTTCTATGCTAACTTTTTTAGCTATCTGTTTAGCTAGAAAATGTTCAACTAGCACATCAATGGAAGATGGCTATATTTATAGAGGAGAGGAGGAGGTTGGGATCCCTACAATAGTGGAAGGGAGGTCTTATCCCTTGGGAGGTTTCCCCATAAGGTGGAAACAAGAGGCCAAAGGAGGAAGGCTGTGGTTATTCAACTGAACCACTCCCTATGACTCATCCACGAAGTTGTCGTGATCGAAACTTCGCCTCTTTTTTTTAAAAAATTTCCATAAACAGATTGGCACCGGTGGTTAACTGGGACAGAGCGCCAACTAGCATGGGCTCAGTGTTAATTTTCCTCATTGGTGCGAGGGCATAACGAGCTACCAGGGCCAAGTCAAAAACATGTGTTTTTAGTGGTCTTCTCAGAAAATGGTCAACAAAAGGATTGTTGTCCTCATGACAAGGGATGCAATGATGGTATTTGCAAGGCATGACACTACTTATTGGTCACAAAAATGACCCTCCAATGGGCGAGATGGGGATTGCAGGGACAGTGACAAATTACTGTGCAACAGATGCCCCCTAAAGTATGAAGTCCGAACATGAGTGAGGGGTGAAATGCTTTACAAGTACGTGCAAGGAACCAGACGCTGCTATCGGGAGACCTGTAAATCAAGCATAGATACTTATACATAACTGAAATATCTGATGAAAATACATCAATCCATGGTATAGGCGCAGATATCCATCAAGAAAAGGATCATGTGAATTGATCCTCAGCATGGACGCAACCATCCGAATAAAGGGATCATATGAAATAGATCCACGGTATGGGAATAGCCATCCGTATAGAGAGGATCAAAACAAGAGAACCCACGATATGGTCGTAGCCATCCGTCTAAAAAATCATATATATGATCATGAATGACTCATCCCTCCTCGCAACCTGGAATTTTGTGATCGAAGCCCAGGGTCTTACGCTCCAACGCCACCCGATCAAATTACAAATTCCAACATGTGAATAGATGTGTTGAAGTCGAACATGCTAGAAAATCACTTGATTACCGATCAATGATGTGAACTGTTAACAAGTGTGAGAGAAACCACCCATAATGTCAATGGCTCTCAAGGTACTACTAGTACAATCCACGGAATGTGAATAGTGAGCTAAAGTCGAACACTCATGAAATCACCCAATCGAAGGCCAATGATGTGAACCTGTCGTCGAATGCGAAGAACTTTCCATTAGGGCATGCAAGCTCTAAGGTACCAGAAAGGAGTCTCTAGATCAACTTCCCGGATAATGAGTTGAAGTCGATTAGAAGTGATCCATCGAAGGAGGGTCATAATGAATCCCACATCATCGACATGAAACAGAGAAGGTAATATGAGTGTGAATCAAGACTAAAAAAGAGGATCAGGGAATGTACAAACTACAGAAGGATTTTCTCTTGAACATATCGATGACATGACTCTGGAATTTGGTAGTGTTTGACTCAAATAGGATCAGAGGTCATGTTGAAAAAATTGGTAATCAAATGAGAGGAAAACGAATTTCCCAAACCCATGGAGGCAAAGTGACAGAGTGAAGATATCCCAACCTGACACGAACTGCAGACAAGTGTCATGTTCAAGAGTGACATACTGCCGACACAACTGACGAATAGCTTCCATTTTCCCCCACCATTTCTGGTGATTACCTCTTTATTTTTACACAAGCTTGAAGAGGATACCATATGCTTGTCATATAAGTTTGTCCTTCAGACAAATCCAACCTAGTACATTTTACGAGTCCTAGGAAGGAGTAACTCGAATAACGTCATAACGACAGAGTCCAATGTCATCAGTTTTGACGAGTCTGACAAAGGAAGAACTCGGCATCTTTTCATGTTTAAAGAGTTTTAAAAGAAGGCAGAAAAGAAAAATCCAATAGTCCCTTTTCATAGGTATTCTCACAGATCCGAAAAGGTAGAAAACTATGTCTAAGAGAACCTCTTAGTTGCAATAGGCTAAGGTATTCATTTTTCGTAAATAATCTATCCCAGTCTGAAAAATGGGTAAACGTATACTGGGTAGATATCACTTCGTAGCCAATTTAACGAGCTCAAAACGATAAGCGACTCGGAAATCTTTTCAGTTTTAGAGAGTTAGAAAAGAGCTGAAAGTTTACTCCTCCTGGAGGAACGAGCGGTATAAAGGGTAGCTACTGGTTCTGGTGATGGTGGAACTGTTCAAAACAAGTAAAGGTTAAGAGGCTAGCTAACAAGACCACTCATCGCATTGGTTCCTCAGGAATAGGTAAAACAACCAAGTGAAGGCATATGATCGGCCAAGCAGATAAGGACAATGGAATGAGAAAACCAAGGTTCATCTGGAAAAACAGGCTGATAATATGGAAATCACAAGAGGCAAAATGGGAAAGGTTTCATTTTTACACAAGCTTGAAATCAGGAAACTCTGCTTGAAGTTTGTTTCATTTGTTGGAAATATGATGTTGATTGTTGTCCTTGAATGACAACCCACTTGATGAAGATGATGGCAACCTACTTGATGAAGTTATGCTTGATAGAATATGTCTTGATAAACTTGTTAAATGATGTAAATATGATGTATCTACAATAGTCTGAAAATTAATGATGGAAGGAATGTCGATGTATACTAACATGATGAAAGTAACAATGTCTCAAGGCATACGCGGATTTGTCTAGAAGAAGTCGCGTATGCACGCGGGAAATAATGTTCCAAGTCGCGTATGGGAAAAAGCGCTCATAAAGTGCAAAACCAGGGGTAACCACCATGGTATTGACCCATTGTATTGGGTAATGATTCGTCTAAATGACCCCGTCCAGGAATACCATCGGAAGTAATGTGGTTTTGTCTCATGGTATTGAAAAAGGGTAAACCTATATAAGGAGAAGAAATTCATTGTGCAAATCATGAGTGTGGGTGCAAGATGTCTGAGCTTGAATGAATACTTCTCTACGAAGCATATACGAATGGAAGATTCTGGAGTTGAATGAAAAATAAGACTGTTACAGATACACCAATGAAGAAATGATGAAGGAATCTAGATACGGAATGTATTTGTATACGGTAGATACATTTATGCAGAGATAATTGCATACGAGATGAGGCAAAAATCTGTACGAAGCAAGAGTAAAAATGCGAGTGATGTATTTTGTTAGAAAAAGGAGGTACAATGACCTAAAGGTTCGAAAGACATACGTAGTTCGTCGCGAGTAAGCGTGAATATGCGGGTTTCAGAGAAAGAGAAGCGCGTATGGGGCGATGCATTAGCTACCTTAATAATATCTGATATACGCGGGTTTGTATGGTTGAAGGCGCGTATATACGCAGGATCAGTGAAAGGAAAGCGCGTATGAAGATTAGGGTTTTCTGAAGTATGAAGTATCAAATGTCTGATCTGTTCTGCTGTGTTACTGCTATCTGTTGATGATGTATGATTGAGCTCAAATGTATGGAGTGGGTCCAGTCTGAAAATATGATGAAACGTGGCCTGCAAGTTTTGTTCTAAAGGAAGCTTTGGATCCAGTGTGAAAATTGATGAAACGTGGTCCATGGTGGTGCTAAGGGCTGTAGCCTTCAGTCAGGGGGTTGTAGCTCCCTTCTAGGAGAGGCTAGTAAACGAGAGCAGGTGGGTGCCTGCGTGCTGGTATGAGTCTGCACCAGCACATAGTTGTAAGATGTTTTCTCTACAATAAAATATTGAAGGTTGAGACAACAGCAGCGATGGTTTTCTCCCGACTTGGGTTTCCACCTAAAATCCTGGTTTTCATGTATGTTGCTTATGTGTGATGATTTATTCTGTTCTTACTGCACATGTTTACAGTTTATTGAACATCTAATGAATGAATGATGGAATGATATAAGTGAAGAATTAATGGCATAACAAGATCTCCGTGTATATGCGAGTTTTATGAAGGATATCTGCGT